>RJWM01003926.1:0-107324 GCA_004363535.1 Dasyprocta punctata
TACATGTCTATATCTGTCAATATCCCCAACCCCTAGGAAGGTAATGATATGCAATATTGTAACTACTGCCAAACTTCAACCACCTCAGTGTGTAAACCTACAATGTTATCATATCAGATCTGTTGTTGTTGTTTGTCTGTCTTTTTTGACTTTTATTTCTAGCTTCTGTATCTATTTTCTCTTAAATAAAAAAAATATAAAATAAAAAATATACAAAATAAAAAAAAAATAAAAAAAAAATAAAATAAAAAAAGACAGCTTAACACAAAGTAATTCATTCTGCATAAGTTTTCATATTCCTTATTTGAAAAATCCTCTTGGTATTAGGTAATCATATTTAAAGATTTGTCTTTTTCTTTTTTTTTTCTTTGACTAATAATAGTACGTGTTTGCAGTACATAATGATTACATTCACTGTAAGGAGTTGTTTTCCCCTTCCCTCTACTCTGCTTTTGTTTTTCCAACATCAGAGTCATTTGTTTATAAGATTATGCAAAGTTAATTGTCATATACATAGAATAAAACCTAGTCTAATAGGCCAAAGAACATATCAAACATGTAAGACAATTGTGCTAAGTCGAGGTACACTTTTTATTTATTTATTTATTTGTAATTGTTAATTCTCCCTGTTGAATTTATCCTTTAACCAATATGTAGTGACCTTCATTGTCTCTTCTGATCAGTCTGAAATTAAGATAGAAACTCCTGCTTTTTTCTAAGTTCTCATTGTAATGAATATTGTTTTCCATCCTTTGATTTCTATTCTGTGAATCTCTTTCTTAATTAAATGTGTTTCTTCTATACTACATATAGTTGGGTTTTCTTTCTTGGTCCATTTTGCCAATCTGTATCTTTTGATTCAGAAATTGAGCCCATTCATAGTGAAAGTTATCATTGAGAGGTATTGACTCATTCCTATCATTATTTTCCTGTTGCTGGTTTTCTCATTTTTTTCTCTTTTAGTTGCTCATCCCACCAGTTGTATTCATTCTTTTTGACTTATCGGCATTATTGCCTTCACTGTCTCTTTCTTGGATATCCTTGAGAAATTTTTGTAACATCGATTTGGTGGTCATGAATTTCTTGAGGTGCTCCTAACCTTAGAAACACCTTACTTATCCATTAATTTTAAAAGATTGCTTTTCAAAATTTGCAACTTAGGGTTGGAAGTTGCTATCTTTTAGGGTTTGAAACATTTCATTTCAAGTCCTCTTGGCCTGTAAGGTTTGTGTAGAGAAGTCTGCCATTATTCTATGGGATTCATTGCTTCTCTCTAAAAACTTTTAAGATTTTGTCCCAGTGATGGATTTTTGAAACTTTGAGTATAACATGGTGTGAAGAGGTTCTCTTTCAGTCATGGCTATCTGGTGTTCTGTTTGCCTCAGTTATCTTTATGTTTGTTTATTTTCCTAAATTTAGGATGCTTTCCACCATTATTTCTGTGATCAGGTTATTTATTCCATTCATGTTGTCTTCTGATCTTTTACTTATTCCATTTATTCTTAGATTAGTTCTCTTTATATCACTTAGCAGTTCTTGAAGTCATTTTTCATGGTCTCTTGCTGTTTTTATGGTGTTTTGAGTAGCTGGTCTTTGAAGGCATCATTTCCTTTAACTCCAATAAAGTTGCTCATATTTGTGGAATAAAAGTTGCTTAAATTTCTGCCCAACTGGATTCTCTTGACCTAAAGAGAAAGCCATTTTCACTGAATATTCTGGGAAAGTCCTACTTGCACAAGTATGCATATTTCTGCTTTCTGTATGCTTTCAGTTCTTTCTTTTGTTTCTTATCAGTCTGCTTCCTTGAAGAACCTGGAGTCATAGCAGTGAAAGGGGAGAATATAACCTCCCCTTGCTTGTGTTTTACAAACCATCTCCTGAGCTGAGTGGTAACTGTGATACTAGATCTTCAAGTGAAGTTCAGAGCAGTTGTAGTGAGTAAAGACTCCATGGAACAAAATCATCTTTCCCTCTGTCAGACAGTCTTTGATAATCTCTATTATATCATACTCATAAATTCCAGATGTCTCTCAGATTTACCTATGACCCACACTGGCCTTTTAGCTTCTAATGGTATTGTGATGCTCACTAGGGGTTCTTGACTTTATGCTTCTGTCAGATTGACTCTTTTCATGAATGTATGTTCATACGCGTGACAGTACAGCAGACACTATTAAGTAGCCCAGATGACATATCAGAGAGACATTTAAAAGGACTACTAAAAGGTAAAAGATATTATTATACACATAAGAAGAGATCATTCCTTTGATCCACAGTACAAAAAGTTCTGTACAAAGCCAACTAAACCATGAATACATTCTAACATTCAAAATTCAAAAGTTTAAGCTATACAAAATTGTAAAAATGGGAAAATGTGACGGGAAAAATTGACTGGGCCTGTTTTCATTGATAATAGCTGATGTGTGAGCCAGATTACACAGCATAGGAGAGGAACCCACACAGCATGCATACTTCTCTATTTTCCATAAATTAGATTCTGCATTACTCATTAATAAATCCCTTGTTTGTTGACTTTCAAAGTAACACCATAAAAGAGACTTTTGAAAATATTAGCAAGCCAATTTGCTAGCATCTTACTGTGAAGCCTGATTGCATTTGAATAATTAAAAGACTTTAGGTGAAATTCTACTATGTCACCCCAGCACCACAGACAGGAAGGCTGTAATCTGACAACTTAGGCCCCATGGAAGATGAATTTCAGCTTCTTCACCCATTGGCATTGTACTAACCAATTCTGCATGTTCCAGAAGAGATAGGATTTTCGTATGTTTCATCCCCTATTTCCAAAAGACAAGTGTTCCTGGTTCCAGAATAAGAAAAGAACTCATATAAAGATCCATAGTCAAATAAGAAGTCATGAGAATGGAGCCAACCACACAACCATATGTGCAATGTATTATAAACTGAACAAATATATTACAAACAGAATAGGCAAGTGTTCATGATACCACCTAAGCAAATCCTTAAGTGGTAAAGTGAAATAGAATCTTGGAGAATTGGTTAAAGAAGAATAAATAGTTTTGCATAACTCTGTGACAATTTTAAACATGAAGGAAAAATTAAGGGACAGATGGAACATAAGAAATACACTGAATACTGCATAAGAGATTCAGAGGTTCTGAATATGACTGCTACTTACACTCTCATAAATTTTACACATTTCTCCAATTCAAAACAGTTTTTAATTAGAGGAATCCAGAAAATTGACACAAATTATATTTAACTCTGATTTGTTGCAAATCTTGACACTCTCATAAAAATATTTTTATGTAGAGTTGTAAGATATTTTTAATTTTTTCTCATTTCTTTTAGTTTAAAACAAACAGAAATAAAAATTTGTGATGTCAAGCATGAGCAATAAGTTTTACTTCGTGAAAATTTAAAATTATACTATATATGTATTTATGCATATATTATAATATATATATGAAGGGTTTAAATTAAATTGCCTGTAATAGTATTTTAACAATGACTATTAAACAAGATTTTATTACTAAGAAAGATTAGGCTCTGAGAATGATAATGCTGAAAAATCTATGGGTTTTTGTAGAAAAAGGATACAATAGAGCAACACCATAACACGCACTCCAATCAGACTGTCTCTATTGAATCAGGAACCAGAAATGCATGTGCAAAACATATCGGAAGCAGAAAACCTAAATGGAGCCTCAGATGGTTGGTTGGTTTGTTGGTTGGCTGGCTAGTTGGTTGGTTGGTTGGCTGATTGGTTGGTTGGTTGGCTGGTTGGCTGGTTGGTTGGCTGGTTGGTTGGTTGGCTGGTTGGCTGGTTGGTTTGTTGGTTGGTTGGTTGGTTGGTTGGTTGACTGGTTGGTTGACTGGTTGGTTGGTTGAATTTTGTTATTCACATAGGCAAACTCCTACTACATAATCAGTCTCAACAACAGAGCATTCTTGAGTCTGAGATGGGTACAAATCATCAATCTCACTGTTATGAATAAGCAGTGCTGAAAAGCTGATAAAAATCACCCAGAAACTTCATAGACCATGTTTATAAAGTAACGGTCTTCATCAGTATGCTTCACGCCTGGATCAGCAGTCAAGTGTAGGGCACCCACTGCTAGCTCCAGACCTACTAAATTGAACTGTTACAGCTCAAGTAGTTTGTTGGGAAAAAAGCTCAAAGGTGTTAATGGGGAATAGTTTAGCTCTTCTCACACACTCAGTGTTTTACCGCTTAGAGTCTGACTACTTTAAGTAAATATCTTCCTTTAAAGACACTGTTGTCATGTGCATTAGCAGATACCATCCACTCTATGGAAATGGAAATTGATTTTGTATATAAAACTTACCCACAATCACCAGTTGAAGAAATATAGCAGCCGAAGGCAAGGTTCCTCTGTACTCGGTAGCCTAAAGAATAATTAAAAACAAGAAAGGAAAACCAAATCCCATTTGATCAACATTTAACTTTAGTCTTTCTCTTTTAGAAAAATCATTCTAGCATATCAGTGGAACACTAAAGCACTTTAGAGTGGATCATTTAATCCAGAATGAGATAAGGATCTCTAAAACGTTTATCATCCTCTCCAAACACTAAGTTGCACAATGTAAGAACAATTCAGGCTCACTCAAAGCTTTAGTATGTCTGTCTTGCAATTTCTTCTTCTCCATAATCTGAAACTCAAATTTAAAGGCATGAATCCAATTATTCATATTACTACTTCATCAAAAAGTGATCAATATCTCAGTTTCTATGTCAGGGAAAAGGGAAAGTTCAGAAGGAAGATAAGATAAGCAGAACAGAAATAATACTGAAATAATACATAAAGGCTACCTGAATACTTACATGATGCAGTCTCTATGTAGGTAACAGCTAAGATTGGAGCTGAAGAGTGATCATGAATATGAAGAAGCATCTTCATAGATTGGACCTTTTAGTTAATTAGCAGGCATTTATCGAGCATATAACAAATGCCAAGCACAGTCTTAGTTCTTGCCCTCAAGGAGTCTTCAGACAAGAAGTGTCACTGAGGAACTCAGTTTGTACTCTGCTTCTTCTGCACTTCACACATCAGACGCATTTGTGTCACTGTGGAAACACTGGCTTACATTTATGTGAATGAAACCCTGGCTGAGCTCATAGAGTATTTTGATAGTTCACTGCAGTCATTTTAGAAAAGTTAGAACTTGGTTTATGTTTTGTCTCTAAGTTTGTTTACCTTTCTTATTACTATGGTTGGCAGCTGAGTAGAACAATAATAACAGGTTGCCTAAGTTCTAGTCCTTTCTTTTTTCTTTTTTCTTTTTTTTTTTTTGCTTGAAGGATACAGTCTGGCTCCAAGTCCCTAATCACTACACTATTTAAATAACCACAGTGTAAGGTTTTGCATCATTCACCTAGAAACATCATACTCTCAGAGGTAAATTAGTCTCTTAGAATGTCTACAAATATCTTACGGTAAAAATAAAATTCTGAAACTAACCTTATTACTGAAAGAAGGAATTTCTCACATAAAGTACAGAGTTGGGAAAACCATTAAACAGTCTGGAAAATTGTGAAATCTTTTCTTCGGTCATAATGATTACTCCTGGGCATAGCACACATTCCATTCTTAGGGTGATATATTTTACTTCACCTCCTTATTTGCCGCTAAAGTAAACGCATCATATTGCTAGTAAGAGTGACACTGCTAGAAATATTACATCCACTCCTCTTGTATAAATAAATTAACAGCAAACTTTAACTTTAAGTAGGATGCAAGGTATCTGGTGCTGTTTTAAATGCTCAGTGGCCGCAGCATGCCACCTGTCCTGTTGTGCATGCGAGCAGGGCAAAGGACTAGAAGTATATTGTTGTCCTCTCGGCCAAGATCAGCCACAGTGGAGTGAATGTAAAAGGAAAGAGGGGACTAAAATCATGGTAAAGTACAAATTCTAAATTGGTGAGGGATCCTGAAGAGCATGACAAGGAACAACTCTGAAGAAGTTGCCGCTGAGCCTAGCTAACAGACAGTTACAGATCAGTAACTACTTTCATGAAACCTCAGCCAATAGCAGGAACATAGCCCTCTAGGCACGGTAAAAGGTCCCCAAAGAGCCAAAGGTTTCTGTACATCCTCCACCTTCTCAGAGAGGTGCTAGCAAATTCTAGTGCTGCTGTGGCCCTGCGCTTTCCTAATGAAATGGATCTGAGGCAAGAGGCAACCGGTTCCGGTCAAGATAGCCGATCAAATGAAAAGAGTCTTCTGAGACCTTGTGCCAAGGAGTTACTGTGCTGGAAGACGGTGTGCAGGTAAAGGGCAGGGTGGGGGAGCAGGGAGCATCTATCCTCCGATGTGTCAGCAATAAATCTTGGTTTTTTGTTGTTTTTTTTAATAAAAGAAGTCCCCATTCAAGAGGAAACATAACTGAAAAATATCAAGCTGCCCTCTGATTCCAGTAAAATAGCTTGCCTGGAACATAATTTTCTCAAACTGCAACCATTGTCATGACTAAGTGGGGCACTTGGCAGCGTTCTAAAGGATTCCCACGACGAGGTTAGTACAGCAGCTGCTTCCTTCTGTGCACCAGCGTCTTCCTTTAATGCAGTCACTACCACACCCTCAGCACTTCCTGGCCTCTCCCCAGAATCCTCACCCTACATCCACAGAGCCCCCAAAAGCCCAAGCAAAGCTAATACCTCTGTTCTGGAAATGTTACTGATGTACCCCAATGGCCCAGAGACTGAGTTCCGTGTGCAGTTAGACCAGCAGTCTCTGCTGTTCTTCATTAACAGGCAGCATCCGCAAATTTAATTCCACCTTCCACCAGCCTCGAATGAATTAAATGTTTTTGAATTTAAGAAAGAACAGGACTCAGTGCTTGAGAGTAAAAATTACTTCCGGTTATTTTGTTTCGGTCGAGATGTAATGCTTCCATGTCTTGAGATCTTTATTAAGCTACATACAGACTCCAAATTTACCCTCCACACTCAGTTTTCGTGGAGCTGGGGGAGGGGCTCTGCAAACCGTCCCTCATCTCTGCTTGCTGAGTTCCCAGAAACTACTGCGATGGGATCCCAGGGGCAGAGCAGGGTCTGGAGGAGACAGGAGAGCTGCAGGTCAGGGTTCGCTCACTGTTCTGTCAGCCATCACCCAGCAGCCGCAGCCGGCTTTGATACTAGTTGATTCCAGTTTCTATTTCTCATATTCTAAGAACCATGCATCACCTCCTACCATCATGGAGATACTAGAAGCGTGTCCATAGGGCTTCGTCTCTAGACTTCTCAGCTCACAGAACCTCCGCTTCTCCCTCTGCTCTGAGTCGTATGAGACAGAGCTGCTTCCTTTGCGACCATCTCTGTGTCACCCCAACACCTGTTTATTTATATCTTTGTATGAAATTATCTGTATTAGAATAATGTATACATTTTCCTCACCAGATTCTGCCTGTTACAATATGTAAGTCTTCCTGTCCTATTTGATATAACATAAAAATAAAGAAACAGGTGGGCCTTTAGTAGTAAAGGGCTTTAATTTTTCAAGAAATACCCTCTCCTCCTTGTTGAAGAAAACATACAGATGGTAGTGACTTGTTTTTTTTCCTTATTGTTGTCTCTGAAGTGTGAGTGTTTTACAGTCAGTTTTAATGCTGAAGTTTTTAGTGATCAAAATTATTTGTTTCACACAAAGAAGCAATTTAATTTTGAGTAATTAAAAAAACTGTGAAAACTTTCAAAGTTTCTGTATTGTTTTTATTTGGCTACAGTGACACACTGCAACAGTCTTGGTAGTTTAAAAAAACAGAGGTTGTTGTGTCTCAGATCTGGAGTCGCACGATCTGAAATTCGTGAGTCAGCAAGCTGTCCTGCCACTGAAGCTCTATAGGAGAATCATATTTTGCCTCTTCCTGCTTCTGATGTCTCTGCCAATTCTTAACTTAAGCCCATATTAGTCCAACCTTAGCCTTTGCAGTGCCTTCACCTCCTTTTTCGAGGGTCTCTTTCTTATGGTCCCTCTGTCTTTCTGAGGACAGATGTGACTACGATTAGGGAAGACTCAGTCCAAAGTAAGCTGTTTCCCTCCAGATGCATATTGTAATTCTTTCTTTCACTGCCAAGGAAATAATCACAGTTTCCAGGAAGATCATCGATGTATCTTATGGAGTCGGATCACCGTTTAACCCATGCTAGTCGACCCACAGTGACCTTTTCATTACCTTAATTTTCTTCCTGTTTAAATTAGAATATCTGTCATTGTTACACCAAATCTATCCCATCTTTGTATTTTGGAAAAAATAACTTGTTTTCTAGTTTCACAAGTCTATACAAGGAAAAAAATTTTTGTCCCAAGATAAATCATGTTCAGAGGATTTAGATGATGAATATTATGAGATTTGGAACTTTTGAGAAGTGATGTATTCATGAGAATTTTGGATATAGAGTTGATACTCTAGTGGGTGGAGATTTTGGAAGATTTTTTACGCATTTGGTGAACAGTATCTGGGATGAGAGATAGAATAGAGTAAATGATGTCCTTGAAAAAGATGTGTCCATGTCCTGATCACCAGAACTTATGGATGCTACCAAAAGATGTCAGTAAGGATCTTGAGGAGCATCCTAGATTATCCAGATTGGCACTGAATGTAATCACATATGTGATGTACTATAGAAAAAAAATGTACAGGAATGATGAGATAGATACATAGAGGAGAAGCTACACAAAGAGGAAGCAATGTGATCATAGAAGCCGAGACAGACTGATGCAAAGTAGGGAACCAAGAGAGCCAACAGCTGCCAGAAGCTGCAGAACCAAAACACACATTCCATCCTGAAGCCCTCAGAGGTTGTACCAAGACTTGGCTTCACACTTTTAGTCTCCTGAACTATGAAAGAACAATTATGTTGTTTTTATTATTTGATGATTTTTTTAAATTTTACTATCGTAAGAATGTAATGTGAGATCTACCCTCATAATTTTCGGTGCATAATATTCTCATCGTTGTTGACTATGGGTGCAGTACTGGAGAGCACATACATGGCGATTTCATCTGTTTGATTGAAACTTTATGCCTGCTGATTACTTCCACCTTCCTCCATTACTGGAAAATACTGTTTCACTCTTCCACAGATTCAACAATTCTAAATACTTCATATATTGGAATCATATGATATTTGTCTTTCTGTGACTGCCTTATTTTATGTATTATAATGTGCTCAAAGGTTATTATTACCACATACTTCAAAATTTCCTTTCTAAAGGCTGAATAGAAGTCTGTATTTCATATATACCACACATCCTTTATCTAATCATCATTCAGTGAATATTTAGTTTGTTACCACATCTTGGGTATCGTAGATAGTGCTGCAGTGACTATATGTGTCTGATACTTCTTTAAGGCCCTTATTTCTATTCTTTGGACAAATGCCTAGAAGTCAGATATCTATGGTAATTCTATATTTAAAGTTCTATTTTTAAGAAATCTCCTCATTTTATTGCATGATAGCTGTACTGTCTTGAATTCCCACCAACAATATGCAAGGGTTATAATTTCACATTATGGCCAACATGGGTTAGTTATTGTCTTTTTTATAAACATCTGAGTATGTGAGAAGTGATAGCTGATCTAGAGTTTGATTAACTTTTCTGATCATGTTGGTTTGTAGTATCTCCTCATACTCCTACTCCTATTGACCATTACATACATCTTCTTTGGAGAATTATTCAAGTCTTCAGCACAATTTTAAGTTATGTTTGTAGGTTTCTTGCTGCTGAATTGTGTGAGTTCTTTATATATTTTGGAGACTAACCCACCATCACGCAGCTTTCAATATTTTCTCCCATTTCGTACGTTCCTTTTTCATTCTGTGGAATGTTTCGTCTGCTGTTCTGAAGCTTTTAATTTGAGAAAGTTCCACTAGTTTACTTCTGGTTTTGTTGTCTATGTTTTAGGTGTCATATTCACAAAATCACTGCCACAGCTAATGACATGAAGGTTTCCCCTATTTCTCCAGAGGTTTTAAGTCTTACAATTAAGTCACTGATTTTTTTGTTGCGGGGGGATTCGTTTTCTTTCACTTTCATGTAGATACTCAGTTCTCCCAACAATATTTGTACTTGTGGGTCTTTTTTTTTGTTTTTTTGTTTTTTTGCTTTGAGGGCAGAGTCTCACTGTTACCTCAACTAGCCCCAACCTTTTGAGCTTATGGGATTTTCCTGCTCAGCTTCCCAAGTAGCTGGGACTGCACATGTGAGTCACCGCACCTAGATTTGCCAGTAGCATTTGTGGAAAACACCATCCTTTCCCTGCTATATACTCTTTTCTGAAAATTTTTCTAATTTTAATTCTAATTTTATTAGTACAAGTTTGAGTAGAAGAAGTTTAAAATTCATCCTGGGTAGTGGTTACACGTACATAACATGGATCATTTCTTTTTTTTTTTAATCCCCTTCCTCTTCTCACCCACCTATATCCTTCCATCTCTAAATCCCCTTACCCCATTTTCATTCTTGCTATTATTATTCTTAGCTCATGTGTACAGCACATAATGTTTACATTCACTGTGGGTATTTGGTAAATGTAGATGGCACATCTTAAATCTTCTTTCTTCCTATTCCACTCCCCTCACCCTCATCCTCCATCTGCTGGACACTTCCCATTTGCAAGTGATCTATTCAATCATTCTATCCATCCATTACTTTGCTCTCGGTCTGTACTCTGTCTTGCTCAAATGAGAGATACCATACAGTGTTTGAGCTTGTGTATCTGATGTATTTTATTCAATAGTTTACATTCCAGGTGCATTTATTCTCCTACAAATGCCTCAGATTTACCCTTCTGTATAGCCAACAAGTATTCCATTATGTATGGATGCCCCATTTTCTTTATTCATCTCATAGTTAATGGACCTGCAAGCAGCTTCCAGAAGTTAGCTACTGTGAATCGTGCTGCTGTAAACTTGCGCACGCACGTTTCACTGTAATGTGATGTCTTTAGACCCTTTGGGAAGACACCTAGAAGAAGAATAGTGGGTCATATGAAATTTCTAATTTTACCTCTCTGAGAAATCTCCCCACTGATTTTCATAATAGTTGTACTAGTTTATATTCCACCAACATTCCTCAGACAAAAGACTAATATCTAGAATACATAAAGAACTAAAAATAATAGACCACCCCAAATAAAATACCAAACCAAGAAATGGGCAAGTGAAATGAACAGACACTTCTCAAAAAGAAATAGAAATGACCAGCAAATATATGAAAAGTGTTGAACATCTCTCAGCACTAGAAAAATGTAAGTTAAAATAACGCTAAGATTTCATCTTACATTAGAAAGAATGACTGTCTTCAAGAAGTCAAAAAAAAAAAATGTTGTGCCTGTGCTGAAAGGGAACATATTATGTCTTCTTGGCACCTTTGCTGAAGAGCACTTGACTTTATATGTGCATGTTTACTTTAAAGGTCTCTATTCTATTCCTTTGGTTTATATATCTATCTTTATGTCAGAACATCCTCTTTTGATGTTCTATACATTTGTAAAATAACTTGAAATCAAGAATTCTGCTGCGAATCCATCAGATCCTGGGCTTTTCTAAGATGATAAGTTTATTATTACTATTATTGTTATTACTATTATTGTTATTGCTATTGTTATTATTATTACTGTTATCAGATTGTTCAAGATTTTCAAGTCCTTGGTTTAGTTTTAGTAATTCATATATATCTAGGAATTTCTCCATTTCTTCTGAGTTCTCCAGTTCCTTGGTATATATATTTGTGAAGTAGTTGCCAATACTTTTCTAAATTTCAACAGTGTTGTAATTTCACCCTTTTCATTTCTAATTGCATTTATTTGTATATTTTGTTTCCTTGCTTTTGGTAAGATTGGCTAAGGGTTTGTCTATTTTTGTTTAATCTTTCAAAATCCAACTCTTTCATTCATTGATTCTTTGTATTGATTTTGTTTTGTTTTTGTTTTTTTGTCTCCATTTCATTAGTTTCTGGTCTGATCTTTATAATTTCCTTCCTTGCACAAGCTCTGGACTTAGTTTATGCTTATTTTTCTAGCACCTTGAGGTGCAACATTTTCTTATTTATTTGGGCTTGTTCTGTTTTTCTGGTGTGAGTATTCATAGCTATAAACTTTCCTCCTAGGACTGCTTTCATTGTGTCCTGTAAATGTGATAGTTTCAGCAATGTTCATTCTCAAGATTGCTTTGGTTATCCTAGGTCTTCTGTGTTTTCATATGAATTTTAAGACCATTCTTCCTACTTCTGTAAAACATGCTATTGAAATTTGGATATGGATTGCATTGAATCTATATGTTAAGTAGTATGGAAGTTTTGACAGTATAAAGTGTCCTAATTCCAAGAATACAGCTACCTTTCCATTATTTGTATCTTGTTTGACAATCTTTTGTAGTTTTCAGTACGGAAGTCTCTTATTTCCTAAAGTTTAATTTGTAGTACTTTATTCTTTTTGGTGCTATCATAAATGGTATTTTTTTAATTTTCTTTCACTTTTCACATATAATGTATACAACTACTAATATGTATATTGATTTTGCATCCTACAACTTTATTGAATTTATTTACTATTTTGAACAGTTTCTACAGTGCTATTAGGGTTTTCAATATATATGATCATGCTATTTAAAAACAGGTATAATGTTGCTCTTCTTTTATAATTTAGATATATTTAAATATCTCATTTGCCTAATTGTTTTATTAGAAAGTCTGGTACTGTGCTGAATAGAAGTAGTAAAGTGAGCATATATGCTCTCCAAGATCTATTTCTGATCTTGGAAAAAAGATTTTATTATTTCCCTATTGAATTGATCTTAGCTATGGATTTGTCACTTATGGTCTTTATTATGTTAAGGTAATTTTCTTTTATTCCTAATTTGCTCAGATTTTTTTATCGTGAATGAGTATATGTAATTTGTCATATTATTAGATTTATATATTTTGAAACATTCTTGAATCCTGGAGACAGATCTCAGTTGGTCATGTGTATGAGATTTTTCATGTGCTCTTGGATTCAATTTGTAATATTTTATTGAGGAATTCTCCATGCATATTAATCACAGTTATTGGCCTGTAGTTTTCCGTTTCTTTTATGTTTTTTTCTGACTTTTGGTATCAGAATGATGCTGGCCTAATAAAGAGCCTAAAAGTGTTCACTCCTCTTCAATTTTTTTGAAGAGTTTGAGAAGGATTGGTATTAGCTCTTCTTTAAACTTTTGGTCGAAGTCAGGTGTGCAGCTATCAGGACTTGGGCTTTTCCCTGTTGAGAATTTTTTGCTTATTGATTGAAACTCCATAGTAACAATGGCTCTTATCAGACTTTTTATCTCTTCATGATTTAGTCTTTCTAAACTGTATGTTCCTGGGAGTTTATGTTTCTTCTATCTAGTTTATCCAGTTGGTTAGCCTATATTCATTCACAGTAGTTTCCTGCAACACCTTTTATATCTGTGGCATCAACTATATTTCTTTCTTACATTTAGGATTATATTATGAGTTCTTTTTGTCTTAGGTTTATTTATTTTATCTAACTAAGGGTTTATTCATCTTATCTTTCTGAAATATCATCTCTTAGGTTTATTGATTTTCCTATCATTTTATATTTCATATTTCATTTCTCCTCTAGTTTTCATTATTTCTTTCCTGCTGCTAATGTAGCTGTTTCTCTTTTTCTTGTAGTTCTTTGTGACACAAAGTTTGGTTGAAAGATCTTTATGCTTTTTAAATATAGACATTTATTGCTATGAGCATCTCTCTTGTGTTGCTTTTGCTACTTTCCATACATTTTTGTGTTTTGTGTTTTCATTTTTGTTTTTCTCAAGATATTTTCTAATTTCCTTTTTATTTATTTTTTGATCCAAGGATTCTTGAAGAGTGTGTGGTTTAATCTCTGCATTTTGTGAAATTTTCAAATTTCCTTTTACTAGTTTCATTCAGTTGTGATCAAAACTCATTACGATTTCAGTTTTCAAATTTAAGATTTGTTTTGTGACTTGTTGTGTTGTTTTTTAGGTTTCTAGAATGTGGATGTCCCCAGATTTGGTAGGGGTTGCTCCCCATTATTCTTCTAACAGAAACGTTGCTAGAAGCTTTATTACTATTATGCCAGTGAATGAAAATAGTAGACCTGATAAACAAATAAATGGGCAAACTACAAGATAGTCATTCAGTGAAACATTACACAAGTATAACAAAGCAAAACAACAGTGAACACGGTGGATGAATTTCAAAAACACAGAAGGAGAAACAAAGGCACCATTCACAAGAACCTGAACTCTCTGCACAGGAACAAACAGAATTAGTGACAGCAGCAGTCAGAGCTGCAGTGCCTTCCAGCAGGGAAGGATGCATGAAGAAGCTCACTGGCTGGCTGAAAATGCTTTCTCGATTTGCTTGGCAGTCACATGCACTTGTCCATGAGAAAAGCCAGCAGAAGTTTAGGATTGGTACAGGTGGACTGGGGGTGCAGCTCAGCAGTAGTTTAGTACGTATGAGACCCTGAGTTCGATTACCAACAACCTCCCAAAAAAAGAGTAAAGACTTTGTATAGGAGGTTATGCACTTTTTAATATGTGTACAGTGGCCAATAGAACAAAGAAAAGGGACAAAAGAAGGAACAGAGAAGGAGGGTAGAATCAGGGAGGGAAGCAACCATACTCCCTGCAATGGGTATGCTCCTGTGGCCCTGCCAAGTCTCATGTAATCATGGCATGGATGTAGCTGAGTGCGGCTGAATCAGGCATTTGTGATTGATTTGTTGTCTGGCACGGGGATTGGCGATAAGAGTATTGCATCCACCCAGGAGTGGAGCCAACTTACAGTGTAAGGGCAGGAAGAATTCGTGTGTCTCTCTTTTTCTTGCTGGTTCACCTCGCTTTTGCAGCCACCATGAATGGCTGCCCTGCCATGCCAGGCTGCCTTGGAGCCAAACTTGAGTATGGACTGAAACCCCCAAGAACTGTAAGAAATAAACCTTTCCTTTCCTAATTTTGAGAGTCAGGTATTCTGTCTTAGCAAGGAGAAAAAAGTAACTAAGACACTCCCTTAGGAAATACGGTAAGAAATCCAATTGTCTCCAATCTGCTGACAGCTCAGAGAGAAATTCATCAGCTATAATTCATCTTCATAAATCAAGATGAACACTTTAGAACCAATTATAAACATAACTGAAGCTACCATAAAATATTTAAAGTTTATGCTGCTCAGTTTAACAAACCAGACAGTTTTTTTTATCACAAACATTTGACATAAACTAAGAAGAAAAATTCTTCAAGTATGAAAAAGTTTGTCCATTAGGCTTTAAATTCTTTTGGATTTAAATTCTTTCTGACAAAGAGTAGTTACCTAAGTCTCCCAGAGGACAAATAAAACAAATTCTTATCAAGAAGGAAGTTACCTAAATACAGTATACACTTTTTTTTAAAAAGCGGGGCATGAAATAGTTCTAATGCAGTGTTTATCCAATGATAATTTATTTGATCATTATTCTTTAGAATAATAGAAAGGAGTGTGGAAGTTTGGCTATCTACCACTCAGTATTTGGGCAAATATTTCAAAAATAATTCTTCTGTATGTCAAAAATAAAATGCAAATATTTGAAACCACTTAACCAAGTAGATTATAAAATCTAGATCATTAACTGTAAGATATTTTTCATATATGGGAATTCAGCGTTACAAACTTCTCTCAGAGGACTGCTTTCACTGTGTCTCATAAGTGTGCTGTACTGGCACTATCATTTAATTGTAGAAACTGTCTAATTTCTTCTTCAATTTCATCTGCTACCAGTTGGTTGTTCAGGAGGGTGATATTTAATTTCCATGAAGCTCTTGATGTTTCTTTGGCATTGATTTCCAATTTCATTAGACTATGGTCTGGTAGAATGCATGGGATAATGTCAATTCCTTTCAATTTAATTAAGCAGATTCTATGTGCTAGTGTATGGTCTATTTGGGGGAACATACCATGCACAGCTGAGAAGAATGTGCATTCTGATGTTGTGGGGTGGAGCATTCTGTAGCCATATACTAAGTCCATTTGCTAAAAAGTTTGGGTGAGCTCCAATATTTCATTGTTGATTTTTTGTCTAGCTGATCTGTTGATTTATGACAGTGGGATGTCCAGGTCCCCTATCACAATTGTATTAGTGTTTATTTGATTTTTCAGGTCCATAATTATTTCTTTTATATGAACAAACATTTTGGGGTGTGCCCGTATTTGGTGCATATGTATTTATGATTGTTATCTCTTCTTCTTGGACCGTTCCCTTAATAAGTTACTTTCTTTGTCTCTTCTGATCGGTTTTGGCTTGAAATCCAATTTGCAAATAAAATAACTACACCTGCTTTCTTTTCTGGGTTGCTCTCACATGGAGTATTGTTTTCCATACTTTAATTTTCAGTCTACAAATTTCTTTTTGAATTAAATGTGTTTCTTGCATGCAGCATATTGGTGGAGTCTGACAACCTGTTTCTTTTGATTGGTAAATTGAGGTCAATTAACACTGATAGTTATAAATATGCACTGACTTATCCCTGTCATTTTCCTTTTGTTGGCTCCCTTTTTCCTCCCTGTTTAACTGCTTTCCTTACCTTGTGGATTCATTCTGTTGGGGCTCATGGGGTTGCACCCCTTGTTATCTCTTGCTCGGATGTCCTTTAGAGCATTTTGGAGTGCTGATTTAGTTTTCATGAATTTCCTCAGGTGTTGTTTGTCATGGAAGTGTCTCATTTCTCCAGTAATTTTTGTTTTTGTTTTTTGGTACTGTGGGTCGAACTCATGACCTCAATCTTGCCAGGAAGTCATTGGTGTTGCTGAGCTATATCCCAGCCCTCTCCAGCAGTTTTGAAAGACAATTTTGTGTGACACATCAATCTGGGTTAGAGGTTTTTATTTTTCTTTTAGGGCTTGAGAAGCATCACTCCAAATTCTCCTTGACTTAAGGGTTTAGGTTGAGAAGTCTGCTGTGATTCTAATGGGTTCTCATTTATAGATGAACTGTCTCTTTTCTGTAATAGCTTTTAATATTCTGTTCTCATACTGAATTTTTGGAATCTTAACTGTTATATGCCTTTCAGTAGATGTTTTTAAATCATGACTAAGTGAAGTTCTATGAGCCTCACTTATTCCTATATCAAATTCTTTTTCCATGCCAAGGAAGCTTTCTGCCACTACTTCTGTGAACAGGTTTTTTTACACTGTTTGTACTATCTCCTGCTTTTCCATTTACTCTGTGTTCTTTGCATCATCTAGCAGCTTCTGGGTTGATTTCTCATAGTTCCTTATTTTTTAGGAAATCTTTCTTTTTATGATCACTAAACGCAGTTGTCTCTTCCGTAGCTGATATTCTGTGCTCACATTGGCTCATTCTGCTGCATAAACTTTCAATGGAATTTTTAATTTCCAGGACATCTGAATGAATATGTTTCATGGATTCCATCTCGTTCCTATATTGGGCACTCATGATTTCCATCATTTTCTTAAGCCTCTCTGTTTTTTTATCTGTATCTTCTCTAGAGTTACTAAATATGTCTTTATTATGGTCATGCTTTCTATAGTTATCTGAGAAATTGTTTCTGATTTTTTTTCTAAGCCTAGTACATCTGCTTTGTTACTTCTGCTGTTACCACTTCAGAGCATCCAGGTGAGTGGCTTCCAGGTTGTTCTGCTTCATTGGCCCCGTGTTTGCCTTTGGTCAGCTGTAAGTCTGGGGTTGCATCTTAAGTGTCTTCTCATTTTCTTTTTTTTAATTTTAATTTAAATCCTAGGTTGCTGCTTATAAACTGCCCATGGTGAGTAGCTTTATACTAGTATTTAGAACCCTTAGGAAATAACTGCTTCTCATAAGTGTCTTCCAGGTGTATCTGGCTTTTGGGTTTTGAGTCTGTTGCAAGATCCTAACTCTTCAGTTTATTGGGGATGGGAAGCTGCTGCCTACTTGGCCCCGCCCCTGGTTCTTTGGCACTGGCCTATAGCATTGTTTGTGATTCTTAGGCAATCTGTCTTGGAAGAACAACTGATTAGAACAATGTTGTCACCTTGGCCAAAGCAGTACAATTAGCAATAATAATAGCATCAAACAGAGCCTAGAAAATGATGAACTGACAAAATTAGAAACTCACTTTTGCCACCTTTAACACTATGAACTAGATTTGTGGTTATATAACAAAATCTAAAATGAACCAGAAAATTGTATACAGTAAATAAGCTCCAATGTGGTGATTTTCTCTGGTGTGAGAAACCAAAAGAGTAAATAAGAACCAAAGTGTACAATAAGTATTGTGAAATAGGAAGAAATAGTTCAAAAGAAATGAGAACTAGAGAGGACAGGGAAAGAAAGGGAAGTAAAAGAAAAAAATGATAAAAGAAGGATTAAAAAAACCAAAGCTTTGGAAATAAGGATGAGAAGAGGGGTTGAAGAGGGGATTAGGAAAAAAAGGAATCAAGATATATTATATACAGACATAAATTCCCTATGATGAATATGGTCATTATGTATATCTATATTGTACCAATAAACATTTTTTAAAATGGTAATTTTATCCCCAGGGGAGAAAACTTAAAAAGGGTCAGGGAGAAAATAGAGAAACAGAAGACCAGGAAAAGATTAGAAGCAAGACTGGAAGAACACAGGAAGATTACACAAACTTTGGGAAACTGGTGGAGAGGACAGGAGGGAAACAGTGAAGGGAGAAATAAAAACAAGAAGAGAACAGTAATGACACCAATGAAAAGTAGAAACTATGATCATGCTCATATAAAAACAAAACCAAACAATCAAGAAAAAACACAAAACAAAATCAAGAAAGAAAAAGAAGAAAATAAGAAAAAAGGAAAAACAGAAATCCACTTCATTCATGTCTCTGCTGTCACTGGTAGACAACATGGGCAGATAGAGTTCAGATCACATTTGATTAATCCTATCAAGTCAGTTGTAACTTTGTGGCAGTACTAGATAATCACAGCAAGCCAGCACCTTTAGTTCCACTGAAGTTCAGACTGGTTTCTGGTGGTGAGGCTGGAACCCATTTTGTTCAACCTATAACACTCCGTATGCCTCCTGCCAGCTTGAACTCAGCTCCCTGCCAGCTTGAATTCAGCTCTCTGACCTCCTGCTGACTTGAACTTGGCAGTTCCACCCTGCCACTAGGAGCTGCTAGATGGAACCATCCTACAGCTCTTCTGAGCTCTGAGCTCAGTTGGCCCCTCTCCAAGATGACTACGGATTAATCACTCTCCCTGGGGGATGCCTGAAACAAAATAACTCACCCAGCCACTGTGGTTTGCTGCATTCACTCCTCTGTTGTACTGGTGTGTTTCTTCATGGAGGCCTCTCAAGTTGCCAGGAGTCACTGTGCAGCTGCAGGTTTAAGCCACCCCTCCCATGCGGTGCATCTGGGCTCAGGGAGAAAGTGCTGCCTGCAACCCGCTTCTTCTTTGTTGAAGGCCCTCTCTTTCCTCTCCCTGTGAGCTTCAACTCCTGCTTTAGATCCTCTGTCTGAGTCCCAGGACCCACTCCCTTCCTTCTCTTCTTCACATTGCTATATTCCATTGTCTGGACACCAAATCTCAGAGAGGTTTTTGTCTGCTGTTTACCACTCTGCCATCTTACTGGAAGCACCCCTTCTCATACTTTTTTGAAGAAGCTTTCCTTTCATTTCTCTTTCTCATCTCCTTCTAGCAGAACTGTAATGTATATATTGACAACCATGATGTATATATTGATTCCTCTTGATCATATCCCATAATTTTTTATTCTCTCTCTCTCTCCCCCTCTCATGTGGATGAATTATTTCCAGTGACTTATGAATCTACTGATGCTTTCTTCTAATTGGTCTAGTTGGCTGTTAAATTCCTGTCATGAATTATTCAATTTGGATAATTTGTTCTTCAGCTCCATGACTTCTATTTGGTATTTTGCATACTTTTTTTCTCTGTTGAAATCCTCACTTTGTTCATCTATGTTCTCTTGGCCTCAATGAGTATCTTTATGAAAATTGTTTTTAATTCTCTGTCAGTAAATCATGCAACTCTCTTTCATTAGGATTTGTGTCTAGAGACACATCTTCTTCTTTTGTTTGAAATATCTTTGCCTAGTTCATCATTTTTTTCACTTGTTGCATAATCATCTGCCCATATTGCTAAATTGGTATCTCTCAGTATCTCTTACAGTCTTTATGAAGTGTTCTTATAAAGAGAAAACCTTCATCAGTCAGTACAGCAGGGATCCTGGGGCCCTGTCCTTAGTCTTCTCCTACCCAAGAAGATGCGGCTGTAGGTTGTGTCCACTTATTCTGTGCTGACTTTTGTGGGGCATTCTGACATTGTCCAAATCAGGTCATCCTTCCCATTCTTCCTCAGGCAGCTAAAATGCCCTTCACGTGTCAGCACTTTAAGACTGGTGCCACAAGTACTAGTACTGTGGGAAGTCCTAGTTAAGTTGGGGCCCTTGTACACAAATTAACTCTCGCAACCCCAGGGAAGCGAGAACTGAGACATTTTTCATTTACTCGTTCTTGCTGAGAAGTGGCAGGATCAGTATCAGCTACCACTTCTGTTCTCCCCTTTGGTGTTAGATGATGCTAGACCCATCAGAGCTTAGAGCTCCAGACCAAGGGGTACTGGACAAAGAAAATGACCCTTTGTTCTGGCTGCAGCTGGGATGCGAGCTCCCTCTTGCTAAGCTGTGCTGTGGTGCTGAGTAAGGTCTCTGGTTAGGCCTCTACCAGATTCAGTGGATCTTCTTTCATGTCTTCCTTTCACTTAATTTCTGATTTCTTACGAAGAGAATGTGTCAGTGAATTGTTGTTGAATTGGCCCAGGGCTTCCTATTCCAACACGTTGCCGATGTCACTCTGTATTTCTGCTGTTCTAAGCCATCCAACTGTGGCAATTATTTATGGCAGATAAGGAAACCAATATGGTCCCCGAAATAACAAAACAGTACAATTATGAAAATTAAACATTGTTATTATAAATCCAGATTTGGAGAAAACAAAGATTAAGAACCATAGAACTTATATTTTCATATCCAGGTGGGGACGAGAGGAAGCTAGATGTGTATCCATTTGGCTTATTTCAAAATAGTTTTTAAAGGTGAAAAGTTAGTGCCATTTAGTTGAGATTTTTAACTGCTAATATTACAGGAGAGTTTCAAGAATCAAAAAGTTCTTTAAAATTAGTGCATTCCTAAGCTTATGTGTCTAATCAGTTCTTTTAGTAATGACTCAGTTTTCCCTGGGAAGAAATCCTGCAGCTACACTGTCATTCACTTGGGTGATATATTTCTAAAAACTATAGAATGCCAACCTCCAGAAATCTAACTCATTCCAATGGTATTTTCTTTTCATTATCTACAGATTTTCAACCTGAAATTTTTCAAACCAGACAGTGCTATTACAAAATAAATGAAATAAATTGGGTTATAGCTGGCTTCTTAATAAAAGAGATGGGAAAAAGTTTAGCACTTATTTGTACAACTTAAAATCCTCTAAAACTGTCTCCCTTTTCTTTTACTCATCAAGCACATGGGGAAAAAAAGCAATTTTCCTAAAAGTAAAGAAAATTATAAAAGAGATAGTAATTCATTTTATAGCATATTGCAAGCTATTATACCCACGTACTTCAAAGTTTTTGAAGAACTTAGATATTTCACTGAGTTATACCTAGAAATTATCTAACAACCCAGTTTCCTGCCTTTTATGAGTTTCATGGAATGTCCTTGCTAATCTCATTTTGAATCATTCTAACACTTCAGAAATGCCTTGGCTTCTCATGTTTAACTTGGTTTTCATTTTGCTCATATTGAATGTTTCAGGTATGATCTCTGACAAAAATGAGTTAATACTGAAAAAAACATTTTTATGAAATGACAATATTTCATGAACTTCTACTTTAAGAGGTCATTGGCTTTCATCCTCAAGACTAATTAGAAGTTCTGAAAGATCTTTGTGCTCTACCGCTAGACTTCACACTTGTAGCTTCTTTCTTATGGGAAGCAGAAAACCTGTGAGTGCGCCCTTCCCCACTACCATGTGAACAAACCACATAGGCCTGAGCTTTAAGCAGCGAACCACAATAACAGACTTAGGTGCCTGCGAGCCTGAGCAGAATCACCCAGTGCCATGCAACCCCTGTGAGCAACTGCTGGGCATCTGAGAAAATGTAAGCCAGTGTGGCACACAGGCAGGCTCCACCAACATAGCAGAAAAACCCACTTTGCTGTATACACCACAAAGTCCCACTAATAAGCTGCAAACTGGTACCTGAACAGAGTCCCCTGCATCTGTGATTTACTCTTATCAAAACACTAGTTGAGGAGTAGGATATCTGCATGGTTATAATGTCTCCCTACAGACTACTTGTTAGTCTTAAGATTAATAAAGGTGCAATTATACTGTGAAGAAATCAAAGATGATTTTGGTCAAGTGATCAATATTAACATAATCTCAAAGAGCAGGTGAATATGTGTACCTCTATGTGTAATTCCTTGAGAAGGACGTAATATTACCCAATGAGTGTTACAGCAAAGAACTAGAAAATATTTTAAAGATTTAAATTCAACAAAAAACTATAAAATGTTATAGATGATGAGATATAAAACTTTACTGAAAATGTTGAGGACCTAAAAACAAAATAGGGTTCTATCCTATGCTAATGGTTGAAAATGTTTCACATCAAAAATATAAGTTCTCCCCAAGTTGATTTATATAATTAATACATCCCCAATCAAAATATTGGTGGGTCTTTTCATAGAATTAGAAAGTTAACTCTGAAATTTCTGTGGAAGAGCTAAGACTAACACTTTGGGAGAAGGCTGGCAGAGGTGACATGGCTAATCACTAGAGAAGACAGCATGCTTTTCAATTTAGTCTTGCAGACAGGTACAATGGTTCACGCCTGTAATCCCAGCAATGAGGGAGCCTGAGGCAATAGGCAAGTTTGACTTCTACCTGGGCAACTTAACAAGATCCTGCCTCCAAATAAGAAGTTCTGGGAATGTATCCCAGTGGTGGAGTGCCTCTAGGTTCAATCCCCAGTATCACACAAAAAAGTAGACTTTTACTTTTCTCTTATTATTTTTATGGGTTGATATTCATCAGTTTTTTGGTAAAGGGAAGAAGGAAAAGAATGAAGACTGAACAGGCTTCCCATTTCCTGCTGCTGCTGTTGGTGACTTCCCAATCATTAGATACTAAGCACTTTTATTTATTACAGTTATAACTGTACCTATTTAAGAACAAACCCAAGAATGTCCATAATATATCACAACTCACAACATTGCTTTGATGAAACTTGATTAGTATATATAGTAACTCTCAAATTGTAGAGTTCATAAGAATCACATGTATTTGAAGAAATTTGCAAGCATTCTAATTTCACTGATCTAGTATGACACCAGAGAACCCACATTTAAAATAAGCCCTGGTGATCCCAGAAGCACATTGTGAGAAGCACTTCCATAAAGTGTTAGTGAGCCCGGTGGTAGAGAACTCTCAACACAGCAATGTAGTCTTTCACTCATTAACAGATGTCACAGCTATATGACTGGCTAAGAATGTGAACTTTTCCAAATGTCCATCCAGCACCATGTGAATGTCAAGAGTTGACTGTAAATCGAAAAGCCTACAACTCACTGTTAGCCAATGATACCATGTCCAACAATGAGCATTTGAAAGTCATTTTAAGCTGGTTTAAAAACACCAGGAAGCAATGCAAAAAGGCAGTACGACTCGCTGAACACAGAATGAGGAACACTCTGTTCCAGTATTTTATGTGTCCTCACATTCCTCAAGTGGGACAACTCACACCATTCTTACAGCTACCAGGATTTCCTCACAGTTCGCATTAGTAGGTCTGCCCACTCTTATCTCCAGTACAAGCAAATTCGAAGGCCTTGGCCGGCATGGATTCTATGCTGAGATTCTCTGACCTCCCACTCACGGTGTCGCTACCTAAGAAGCCCTGGCTGGGGTGCCTGGCTTCGTACTTCATGACTGTATGAGACATCCATCCCTTTGCCCCAAAAGACCCTAAGAAGCAAACTTTCCAGACTATTTCTATAACACAATACCAGTGTAATGTTTCCATGCGCTAAACAAGCTTCAGTACACTGTACTTTGGATAAATGGAGAAGAATAAAGACTTCATGTTTTCCCCCATGTTTAACTGTTTTTCAAATCTCTTATAATCCTCACTGATGAAGACTGACTTTTCCCTGTAAGCATATTCTAATAGTTTTGCCTTGGAGAGTGACTCAGGAATAATTACTCCCTTATCAGTACATTTTTCATGAATAAAATACACTGGAGTATTTGTAGTCAGGGTGTCATTAATGATTGCTCCATATCATAAGTCCCCAGCTACCTCAGTAGTCCCCTCAATACAGATACAGAGGACGTTTACCCATCACTTTTCTGTTATGTCACTTTTCCGGGGGCCTTGGGGTTTTCTAAAGAGAGAGTAGAGGTAGGATAAATTAGATGAAACTGAGCAAGTCTTGGGTAGTAACCGAGATTCTGTCTGTTGAACAGTCACCAAAGGAGGTATTGTCTACTGGTAAGTGAAAGATTCACCTTTTTCTATCTTGAAGAACTGTTGTAGTTCATGTGTGCGCACTAAGCCGGGCTGCCTCTGAGGAAGGTCGGCAAGTCTGGAGCGCAATTTCCGTGGGATATCTGAATATGCAAGCGTGCTCTCTTTACCTTTAGGACCTGAATTATGCTCCTCCTCCTCCCCAAAAAAATCCATACAATGAAGTTTTTATGTGCTCCACAGCAATTCAGGATTTCACTGTATAGTATTCTTAAATAGGCATTTAAGGAGATATTTAAGATTGATGAGGTCATGTTAGCAGATCATAACCCAACCTGACTGGCATCCTTATAAGAAGTGAAGATTTGGACACAGACATGGTCAGAGTAAAAGTCACATGAGGACACACAGAAAGACATTTGCAAGGCAAAGAGAAACCAAAATGGCCTCAGAAGAAACCAACCATGCTAAGACCTTGAGCATGGACTTTTGGGCTCCAGAACTGAGAAAATAAGCTTCCGTTATTTGAGTCACTTAGTCCTGCTATTTTGTTATGGCAGCCCTAGAAAACTAACACCTTTTTCACTCTCCTAAGTGACAGTCATTTTTTCTTTGTAGTCAACTTCTTCAGCACTAGCTTCTTGCTCTTGCCTGTCTACCTGTACGTTGAAACCCCACTCCTTTTACTTCTCCTTCACTCTGTCCTTACCACGTGTGTTAAGAAACATATTCTCTCACAGTTGTGAGGATGGGAAGTCTCAAGCCCAGGTGTCACTGGGGCCATGTTTGCTCTGGACTTTGTGCTTTAACTTCTGAAAGACTGGAACGAAGAAAAGAGCATTTTAACCCATCTAGAAAAATAAAAACACTTCAAGAAGAATAAGAAAGGCTAGGAGGAAAATGGATATTCAAAGTAAGCAGAAGTAGAAGGAGACAATAGCCTTTATCCAGTGCATATTGCAAAGAACAGCCAATGAGGATGGAACATTGACAGTACTGGTACACCAGTGTACAGCCTCAGGGCCTCGCCCTCCCGCTATCTACAATTCTCAGCCTGTTCCACTTTGCAACCCCCTCGTAGACTAACTTGAAGACCAGAGAGCCATGTGCGTTAGCCCACTGCACCACCAAAGCCTGTAGTCTCTGTCTCTTCCTACCATTTCCCGATTCAAATGAAGTACTCAGCTATAGGACAGGAAATCTGGTTTGCCTGGCGGCACACCTAGTGATATCCAGAAATGTGGGAGTGTCAGCTCCTCAGAGTTTCTTCCTATGAGAGCTTAGAGATGGGAGGGAGTCAGTAGAGAGATTTGTTCTGCATTCTCCCCTACTTGATCATTCTGGATCAAAGTGTTTTTAAACATCCTGACCTCCTTCATAGCCAGAAGACACCTCTGTACTTTTATGAAGTGATGGACAGCTGAGTAACACATCACATCATGTTTGCTTTCTTTACCTACTTTGCCTTTTTGTTCACTCTCACAATCCTGGGATTAGATCTATCAATAAAGCATCACACCGAAGCTTTGCCTCAGGTTCCATCTTTCAAGGACTCTAAATAGTTTTTGAGAAATTTTGCAATGCACAAGATATAAAACTCGGTATATAATAAGTTTCTAATTAGCAGAAAAGACAAACACTTAAATGACAAACAAGGATTGTGCTGCTCATTGATGGAGTCCAGCGCAAGTTTTGTTCTCTGTTCCCAAGTCAACTACAAATGCCCTTCGACATTAGCAATTTTGTAATGTAGTACGATGGAAAAAAGTCTGTTTATATAGGTATATTTCCCATTTTTGAAAAGAAAATAATGTAATTAATCACAAATTCATTTTACACCAATAATTTTTTTCTTATAGGGAAAATAATGCAATCAATCCTCAAAGGTACCCATCTAAAATTTAATTACCACTATCAAATAAAATCTAGGGGAATAGCAACAGAAGATACTACGCATATTTTAAAAAATCTACCCAGCACCCAGCAAACCCTGGACTTCACCCAGCTTCCTATGGTCCAGTAGCCATATTTCACACTGAGAATAATCTGCTGATTATTGCAAAATGGAATTATGCAACTTTATTTGATTTCCTCTATTTGCCTCTCATGAAAAGACACAAAAATGAAAATGGATTATTAGAGATGGCGGGAACAGTCAGGTGAACACAACGCTGCCATCAATCTCATTGTTTCTGGGAGCTGTGGGCCTGGTGAGCACAATCAGGCTTAACAGAGAAGAAAAATCATTTCAGCTGTGGCCACCATGAAAAATGAGCCAGCAGGGAACAAGGCAGCAATTTCACACAAGGAAGTTAATGTACTTCCTTTCTATATTATATAATAAAAAAACTTCAGGGAAATCTGAAATTGCAAGTAAAAGGATTAAAAGAAAAGACAGCTAAGAAAAACCCTTGACTTTTCTGTACCCACTCCAAAATTTCACCAGAATAAACTCTTCAAGCCATGAGGATTACAATTGCCAGTTACAAGAGCCATTTCAGTAAGAGGTTTGCTGATTACTTTGTAGATTTTAAGAAACAAGGAAATGAAAACTGATTGCTCCTGTGGCCTGAGCTGCTTATGGAGTTTTAACGTCTTCTTCTTTAATAGATTTCAGCTAGCACTAGTCAGAACCAGAAGTGGATTAACAGCACGAGAAATAAACACCTTGAAAAATTAGAGTGCACGGTAAATATTTTCCCTTGAGATTTGTCTCTAGGTGTTAAAGGGCACAATACTTCCTACTAAGAAAGTTTTAGCATTACTAATACAAGGTAAGATTAACGTGTAATTACCAAAAAAAAAAAAAGTTTGGTAACTATAAACAATGAAATTTATTTTTTGCTGCTATTCAAAAGCCACAACCTGTTAAATTCTATTTTAGACGTTCTGTTACTGATTTGGGAGAATTTTTAAGCCTCCTCCTTCAACCTCACCTTCGCTGTGCTCAGGCCACACATCCCACTGTGACATCCTCCTCTCCTATTACAAAATTATTCTTAATGAGCTGCATCCATTCCTACCTTCACCCTCCTGTCAGACCAGCAATGGACTATATCCCAGGTCTCTAAGAATTTCCAGCCATGCAGAAGAGATGCCACATCTTTTTCTTGCTCCAACAGAATTTACAGATTTTATTTCTTTTCTCCTTGAGGTCTTGCCTCATTTTGTTATATTGGACTTGATAGATGAGATGAATTAATTTTATACAATTTAGCTAATATGTCTTTCCCAGAGAGACTACCTAATAACCTAAAAAATAAATATTTTAGTTTCCATGCAATGGAAGAAGGCAGAAATTTTTGGCCAGAGGCCCTTTCTAGTCTTCCCCAGTTATAAACTATGGAAGGTTCCCTCGCTGACCTATGCACAGTGCCAGACCTAGGTTAGAGAGACAAATTAATTAATAACATGGACAAATAAAGTAGTAGGTCAAACAGCCAGGTAATGGATTGCTAGGGTCAGGCCTTGAACCTCAAGTGCCCACACAATTATAAAAGCAAATGACTGTACAACTACTGCTTAGCTGTTTTTACTGCCAAGGTTGTTGTACATAAATAGATTTCAAAACTTATTTTGTCCTCTAAAATTGCCATCGCACTGCTAAATAGCAAGAACATTCAGACCAGAAAATTGAGTTATTTTTTATAAGGAAAGTTACGTGGACAGCAGCTGCAGGATTAATACATTCCCTTGATGTATTTTTTATTTACAGATGCACATTTTCATTAGCTAGGACTTGAACAGAATGGATTTTTATGACGACAAAAGCAAAAGCAGCCCAATTCTGGTTTTCATACACAGATGGGATTGTCTTTCTCCTTGGACAGTTTTGAGTGTATCTTCTTCCAACACCACCCAGACGTTTCTATTTGTAAATGTTCAGCTCACAGGCTGGAGGCTGAGGGCATAATTTCTCTCCCTAATCTGAGGAGCAAATCTCAGATGTAATGTGTTTTCTGTATAGATGCAAGAAAGTTCCAGACAGCTGGGCTGAAAGTACAAACAGAATTTCTCCCCTTCTTCACACATAAATTAAGGCATTCCATGGCTCTGTGATGATTTCTTCTGTTATCTATGTTTGCTACAGTGCTTTCCTAAATGCCCCTGGGAGGTATTACTTCCTCTGGCTTTACAAAACAATTAAATTTGTGCTGTGAGTGTCCCCGGCTGCTCATGATTATTAGAGTATGCTCTAATCCTCTGAGATGTTCATTATTTAGGACTTAGAACCCAATGGTTATGAACAATCACAAATTCTAAAGATTTTTTGTACATGTTGCATATTTTCACTGACAAATCTTGTTTTGGTTCTTAAGAAACTTTTAATAGTTTAATAACTGCATAGTAGATATGGTAGAGAAGGGCAGGGTTTCCAATCACACTGCCTTCCCTCAGCTTTAGCGATGAGGCAACTAAGCGCTCAAGAGTTCTGATTCAGAATTTTACTCAGTTCTCTCAGACAACTGCAATGCTGTATCCCACACTTTGAAGGAATGCACAGGTTATGACACCACTGCAGCCACGATGACATCACAATGACATCGCTGCACTGAGTGACAGATATCTGAAGTGCTAAGTGGAGGCAGCAACAGCTCAGGTTTTGGGGACTCTCAGATTGCAGATCGCGGAAGCCATCTGAGCCCTGATCCCAGAACTTAGACTCTGCTTTTGTTTTTTATTTCCTATTCCTCACCAGGGCCTCAGAAAGAAGTTGAAGAACGAGGGTGACGGGTAAGCCCTGCCTACTCTGTACTTTTTTCTCTTTACGCCTAGAGTAACTAAGGAATTTGACTGAAAATCTGTCAGAAACTAGAATATTAACAAAGCTACTAGAACATTCCCTGGTAATTTTCATGCTTCCCAGCCCACTGTCTCAGGAACCTTTTTTTCACTTTCCTCTGGCATGATTTTGATCCATATTTATGAATGAATAAATTATCAGGAGAGAAAAGCAAATTATTTTAAAACCTGAAATTATAAAATGTTTATGCTTATTGGATTACATTGTCTAGCTGTTTTAACAGCAGGTGACCTGCAGAAGTAAAATAACATGTACCCTTCCTACACCAAATGTCAAAAACAATTGCAGTGCGATTCCTGAGCACTAACAGTGTACTTTAGGCTGATGAAACCGAATGAGCGGTAGACCTTCTAAACTACAGTGGTGAAAAAAAACTCAATTCTGCATCCAAAGTGCATTGCACAGCTAGAATCCACTTGATTCAAGTTTCATATATGCTTGCAGGTAAAGATCTACCCACTGAGTTTGAGCCCACCATGTACTTTCTGCTCATTTGACTTTTGGATATCTGGAGTCCTCTGCATTGTGAGGATAATAATGTTGCTCTGTTCTAAAAACTCAAGTGGCTAAGTCACAACCTAAAGGTTCCGTCTTATGAAGGCCTGTAAAAATCAACCTCTTTGAACTTCCCCCCATTTTAAAGGTAGTATCTGCTGCATGGATATAATAGGAAGTACTTGGTCATTAGTTTTTATTTGTCCAGTTTTTAACTTAACATGAGTTCTTCTGAGAGTCACCTTCCCTTAGCTAAAGCAATCATAAGATAAAAACAAATACATAAATAAAATGGATTATTTTTTCAAAGAAATACCAACACAACCTTGAGTGCAGGGAGTCCTGCAGCAGTAATAATAAAAGTAGCAACCATTAGCAATCTGCTTCATAGCATAAAATAAAGTGCATTTTTAGAAAAAATATGAACACTTCTCCAACTGTAATTTTTCACACAGCTGTGATAAAAGAACAATAAAAGTGATAAGGCATAACAATTTCTGACTAACCACATATATAAAATGCAGTGGAAGTTCAGATCTAAAGTATTTTACTTGCAGATTCTAAATGTACCATGGCTGTAGCCTTGATTTTTTTAACATCCATCAATTTTGTCCACTTGTACCATTTAAAGGATGCTAGGGGCTTCTGAAAAGTACGGTGCCTTGAGATATATTCTGTTCTAGCCTATGCATTTGACTTCTGGTCCCTTTGTAACATTATACAGTTTTAGATAGATATCCTGTCTATTGCCTCTTGATAGGAAAAAAAAGCAAAAGCGGTGTGCCAATGAATCTTCCCTAAGGAAAATTTCATTCCCTTAGAAATGATGTGATTCTTCCTCTGCCTATTAAATATCTTAGTCTCGGCCAGAGTAACAGAACAATTCTTTAATCATCAGAATAAAATGGATGTTTGTCCAGCAAGGAGAACAATTATTTTTCAAGATAAAAACATAACTTGTAAAATGTTCTTAGGGCAAATAAATGATTTTCACGGAACTTAAAAAACAAAATTAGTCAGAAAAAAGATAACTTACATTTTCCTAAGCATAGTCATTATTTCTGTAGAATATACTGTGACATCTGGGTCAGAGCATGGTCAAAGGCGCATAGACAAGCCCCAAGCCATTCTGTCTCACTTGAAGAAAATAACTACTCCCCCACACACATTAAACTTGCACACCGTGACATCTTGTAGTCACAGAATGTATGCTAACCTATGCCTCTAATCATCCACTTGACTTTTACCTTGACCTGGCATCCAATCCTTATTTATTCATTTGTGTGTTTGTGTATAAACATGTACCAAGAACCTCTATAGCCCAGGACAGCTGTACAGACCTATGACAGCCCACACAGTTAAACGGCTACCTGTTCAACCAAAATACATGTTCCCATACCAGGTTTTCTAGGGAAATGTCTTCCTAGCCACATGCTACATTTCCTATTCTTTCTTTACACTTAGATGTGCCAGGTGGGTGTCAAAGTTGAGCAGAAGAGCCGTGGCCCCTTTCTGGGCCAACTTGAACAAGACACAGTTGTGACTTCTTCACTCTGTTTTGGAAGCCACACCTTGAAGGTGGCAGTGCCCCAACAGCCGACATCACCACACAGAAGAGGGCCTGCCGGGAACCATACCAGAGTGTTCCAAGAGTAACAATAACTTTCAGTTGTATTAAACCACCTCAATTTGTGGATTTATCTGTTATGACGAATGCTATTATATGAAATCATTTTGTTCTTGGGAGCTTCTTTTTAATAAAAGAGAAAGCTCCTTGGGATATTTTTAGACAAAAAGATCAGATCTATGTATAAAGTAGTGAGGCTGATAAAGCAAATAACCCAAAAACTAAGGCTTTGGCTATTACTCAATCCATAAATTTAAGGGATCTGGATCACCAAGGAGGACAGGATCGCTCAAGTTGGTGAAGGAGGCTACATGAGAGAAGGGGCCTTTTAACTTGATTCAGAGAAGGGCAGCAGGATGACAAGTTGGAAATGAGGTTGAAAAGCACTCGAGACAGAGGGAACTGTGTGATCAAGCAGGAAGGCAATGAAGTGCAATGACTTAGGAACAAATTATTGACACAAAGGGCAACCGCTGCATGGAGTAATCATGAAGTGGTTAATCAGCAACCCTCCCAGGTGCTGTAGTTCAGAACTTGTTGATAATATGATGTGTGAATTATGAAATCCATGGCTTTAGCATTGCAAGGGAAGCAAATTGCATTAGAGGTCACCTCAGTTAAAAAGTTTTTCTCGAAAAAATCTAGGAGAAAACAATTCAAGGATTTCAAAGATTTAAGAGGTCACAGAAGAGAGTCAAGCAAAGCACATTTCCAGTGAACTCCAGTGAAAAAGGAAAACACTTCTGTGGAAATCAACATTTCTCAAGAAGCATGTTCAGTCACTTTTCTCAGAAATCTTCCACTTACAAAAATGCATGGATCTGTGCAATTATCAGGGGAAATGGAATAAATAATACTATGTTGATAAATTACAGAGCCTTCCTCAACTTTATCAATGACATTAAAAACTGTAATTTTAATATTCAGAGCTCTGATAAATAAATGTTCTATCGGAAATTGACACGGTTCAGAGAGAACCATGCCTGAGAAACCTAGATGATGTGAGAGGAAAAAATATGCCCAAGGAGTTCCCCAGCCTTCTTTAGAAGGCATTAAAAATTAAAAACAGAACCTCACTACATAATAATTATTTTTGAATACTTATTAATTTTTGAATTAGTAATTATAAAAATTAAGTGTGATTTTCATTCCATGGTGTTGATACACTCCTTTAGAATGTTTGTTTCAGGAAGTCTTTAACTGACAATTAACAAGTTATTCAATAAGTGATGTCCATCTAGAAAACATATCATGCACATTAAATTTTTAATTACATGTATAATTAAGTATTTATATCCACTTGACCATTTGCAAATAACTCTGCTTCTCTGCAAAGGTCAGAGAGGTCTTGCCTGTAGGATGAGAGTTTGTTCTTTCTTTAAGGTGATCTTTGGCAAGGTGCAGGACAGACCTCCCTGGTTCCTACTGCTTTCTTTCTAGAAGTTTGACTCACATTTAAGTCTGTATTTAAAAATAAGAAGAAGGAAAAAAATGTTTCTTTAGTTCTGCTTGCCTTTTTTAAAGGCACTTATAATTTTCAAACATTTTTGCAAATATTAGGTGTCCTGCACTGCTTGTTCAGGTTATCTTGGGCTAGAGAAATGTCAGAGGTTCATTTCCAAGGGAGGACTGTGTGAAAATACCGTGGGGCCGGTGTGGAGTGAGCAGAAGGAGTCAGGGTCGCAGATTCTCCAACAACTTGGCAGCAGCTTCGTGAGTCTGGAACCAGTGATGCCTGCCAGTTCTGGTTAATCCTGCCAAATGCATCCTTCCTGTTGTCCCTTCTACTCCACTATTATACTCCTCCCCCTGCTCTGCAATAATTGGCAGAAAGTTTGGGGTAAAGTCATTTATGTCTTAAAAAGAATTTTTTAAGTGATGCAAATATCAAAGGAAGACAAAGACCTTCGCTTTATTAAGTGACTTTGCAATAAATTTCATTTTATCAAAAAAATTCCTTAGTAAGTCTGAAAATTCTTGATATTTTTATAGTGATTTTGTCATGTAGTGTATAGTGTACCATATTTTTGGTTGATCTTTTTTATTTTGCAATAACCTCTTTTGAAGTCTATGGGCTCAAAATCAAAACAAGACAAACCAAAGCATGTATTTAGTGGAAAATTACGTTCCTGATTTTCATTTCTCAGGAAAGATGATGAATGAAGTAAGAATGTGCCAGTTTTTCGATGGCCACCATCCAACCACAGGAACTACAGTGATATCATCGACTATGCGCACACCAGAAGGTGAAAGCACTTGTAAGATACATTAGCACCTGCTTCGAAAGTATAGAGTGACTATTCATCTGTTTTTAATATTCCATGTTATAATGTTTTATTACTATTATCTTTTTATGCAGATCATTAGCTCTTTTCCTGTCTGTTACTACAGAATATCTAAAACAAGTGAAATTGGGGATTCATTTTTTATATAACTTAGATCTTTAAGTGTAACTTGATAAATAAAGGCTAAATGACTCAGAAATTAGCTATGAGTAGTGGCCAAAATCTTTTCTGATTTATCAGTTAATATTCAAAGTATGTAATTCCAAACTTTGGAAACTGGATTTTTTTTAATTTTTAATTTTTTATTTTATTAGTACATACACGTTTGCAGCTCATGCAGTTTACAATCCTTGGGGACCAGTACAAGAAACAGCTTGTCTACTTTTTTTTCATCTCCTTCTCGTTCCTTTCCCTGCCCTCCCTCCTCCTCCAACTCTCTTACCCAACTTTTCATTCTCATTGATCATATTAATCTTAGTTCCTGTTATGGCTATAATGCTTCCACTCATTGAGGTTATCGGGTTCCTGTACATGGCATATCTTACTGAAAAAAAAAAAAGATGTATCCTGAACGTGAAAAAGAAAAACAATTTTTCCGAAACTTTAATTCTAAGATGTAAAACTACTGGAAAACAGACTAGAACAATGCATGGTTTTAAGAGCATTTTCTGCCAGAAAGGTAATAATGATGTAATCCAAAGACATAAACCCAAGTAGAATTTTCTCTGGTGGTCTTCTCTTATTTCACATGCTTACTTCACTCTCTCTTCTCTGAACCACTTTCCCCAGCTTATCGTCCATGAAGTCACAAGAGAGGGCTACAGAAAAATACAGCCTTCACAGAGCCATGCCCTGGCTTCCATCTTCTTAACAGCTGCCTAATACCAACCTCCAAAAAGTGTGGAACTCAGTTTACAATTGCTTTCACATGTAACTCATCCATCCCATCTCTTTCCTTCCTACTTCCTCCACTCCAGTTGTAAAGACCTATTTTGATTCATTTTAACACACCTTGGTGTTTCATGCCCCTATTGATTTACTCCGTCTGTTTGTTGTGAACTTTTCCTCTTGGTGAATCCCTGTTCATTTTCCAAAGCTTTTGCATCAGTAAGGATTCATAGAGGAAACAGAAGTCACTTTGGATATGTCAGACAGAAAGGTGTTTCACCTGGTGAAAGGAACTTAAATCAGAGGCTGCCAATAAGCCTTCAGGTCACAATACTGCAGCTGTGACCCAGAAGCTAGGAACTACTGCTGACAGCCAGGGTTTAAAATGCTGCAAGATCTACTGCCTATGTCACAGCTGTCACTACAGCCAAGGTTGACGACCTGCCAGTGAAACAAAGAGTTTAATCACTGCAACACACAAGGTTTGTGGTATCATTAGATTCCATTACTACTTAAGAGGAAATGAATTGTACCGCCCCCCTGCTTTGCAGATTTTGCACTAGAGCATCTCACTATAATTTCTGGCCTTCCAACCTATGTCAGTGTGTAGGGGCACTGAAGAAGAGGAAGTGGATACTGAATGTGAACAGGTAATATCTACTACTGCCTTGTGTAGGCTTTATATTCTCCATCAACCCCTTTTTGGGTTAGAATCTTGGTTAAGCATTCTGCCCACCATATCACCTCCATTTTCTAACAAGCATGTTCTTACAGTAGTATCCTAGCAGTTCCACTACATTTTCATATTCATGGAAACATGTACACCCCATGTATTATAAATACCTGGTTATCATGTTATTCAGCCTTTGAAAGTCCCCAGTGTCTAACAGTCTCTTACTAAGTTTATTAAATATAAACTTAACTCGCAGAAACTTTATTAACTCTGAAAAGTGACATTCTTAGTTTCAATTTCTTTCAGTAAATTTCAAAAATATGGATTTGGCAAATCAAGATATTCAACTCCATTGAAATTTCAGTGAAATTTTTTAGAAGAATAATAGCATACTATTCATTTGAAAACTGGAATTGGAGGATTCTTTGGTTCTAGTAGCTATTTGACTTATTATCTTCTCCAGTACACAATCACTTTACTCTTCTCACTTGGGAACAGAAAAGTGGAAATATTATTGCAATCATTAAACTAAAGTTGATTTATGTAGTGTGTTAAATAACCTCTGGGCATGCTTATAAACCTCACAAGTAAAATCTCAGCAAGCAGTTTGAATGCACATAAAAAAACACCAAGTATCAAAGGAATGTTCAAATAAGGTTCTCAGTCTATTTTTATGTTCCACTCACAATAATTTCTTCACTAGAATGTGGTAGGTAGATAAAATGTCTGTATATAACCTCCCACATCTCCAGAGTAGGACTGATCTACTTTCAAAAAACACACTGCACAGTCCCAGGATGCTAAACCACAAAGTTATTATTTTTAAAAATACCTGTAGATACGTATTTTTAGGCTTTGCAGAAACACCCAATTATTCCCTAGATTCCAGGAGTAAATTAATCCTACTTAATATTATTAACTATAAACTAATATTTAATTTATTAACCATTAGGCTAATATTTAATTTTTTGAATAGTAAACTAATATTTAATTTATAAGATAATAAATTAATATTTAATAGAACAGTACCATCTTTTAAAGTGCAAAGCTAGAAATGATTTAATTAAAATTATGCCAGAATCTAAGAGAATATTATATGGCTGAAGATGGATTTACCTTTCTGTTTCACTTAAATTCAGTAATAAAAATTTCAAGTAAAATTAGACTATAGCAGAAAAAGATTAGGAGCAGATACTGAAGTTATCAGTAGAAAAATTAACTCCAGGGGATATAACTTTTTTTGTTAGTAGCTTTCAAGGTGCTTTTAAAGTGTTTCTCTTGAACTTTAAAACGAAGGACCTGAGTTCGTCAATATTTGTGCTCAGAATATCAAAGAAGCAGAATTCATCAGTGTTATTTTCTTAATGCCCATGTCAAAGTCATGTGTGGATGCCCTGACCTTTGGTAGGGTTGAATTTAAAGTGATGAACATTAAATGATAAACAAGGTCACAGGGTGATGAGATTAGTATCCTCCTAAGAAGAGACTCCAGAGGATGCTTGCTCACCCTCCATCCCTTCTTTTCCCCTCCTCAGAAGAAAGGCCATGTGGGGACACAGTCAGAAGGGAGCTATCTGGAAGCTGGCAGACAGAAACTACCCCTGTGGGCAACATTATCTGGACTTTCAGCCTCTAAATATTTGAGAAAATGAACTTCTGTTGTTTAAGCAATGTGTCTGTTGTTATTTTGGCAGGGCAGTCCAAAAAGACTAGTACCATAAGCAAGGCCACCAAAGTCTTCATAGGCCCTTCCCGTCATCCTGTTCCTATCTCACTCACATCATGCCTTAGCAAAACAAGCTGATGGTTTAGGAAGCAACAAAGTGTCATAGAAATGCACTAAGATTCTGATCCACTGCTCTCTAGGAAAATGCCACACGTATCTCTGTTCCTCTGAGATGTCTCCCAGTTAGGACTGCTCATGATATACTGTTACACTGATTTTAGATCATAATCATGTTGAGACAGGGTAATATCATAAGAACGTGATTTAGCCACCAAAAGAAGCATTGACCCACTTACATGTTGGATGAATGCTGAATGGCAAAATAGAAAGGGGATTCTGGGATCCTTCTTTTTCAAAAGAACACCAGTTCTTCTACAAATTACCATGGTAATCACTGTACAAAATGCATTAAAAATTGTTCTGGATCTTGGTTTTAGAATTGATAATAAAGTGAATGTCTTCCAAGCAATTATAAGTAAAAATTTGAGTTAGAAATGTTAATCCAATTAATAAATGGGAGGCATTATACTGAGAGATTCCTAAGCATTATACTGAGAGATTCCTAGAAATAGCATAATTTTGGTGAAAATAGTAAAAGGCATATCCTAAACGAGTTGTGTTCCTTGCCCACCATCTACTTTCTTTCGCATTATTGGACACTTAAAGAGACTTTTCCAGCTCTAAATTCAGAAATACTCTCAATCAAAATACTGTGCTAGTTAGGAAGCTATTATTTTTCATCTCCAGATCTCTTACCCTATATACTTTTGTGGTCTAGAGACTGAGATCCTGAAAACAACTTTTGCCCTTTATCAGCTGGCCATGTGTTAGGAAACGATGGGGTAGGGGATCTGCAAGGGAACCGGCAGGCTTGAGAAAGGGAGAAGAGAATTACTCTTTCCTTTCCTGTCTTGCTTCCTAGTGCTTCCTCTTCATCTCCGCTGCAGCCATTAGCATCCCTAGAACTACTTTTATTGCAATCTTAGAGACCTACAGTAGTCAAGGCAAGGACAAAAGACAGATTTGGACAGCCCAGTCGGGGAAGAATTTAAGAAAGATGAGAATGTGTTTCAAATAAATAGTGGAAATTCAAGGATGTTTCAACAGATAATAAATCCCTCTGTGCTCCTTAACCCTGTGGAGGATGCCTGCTGCAAAAGCGCTCTGTCTCTCTAGAATGACAGCTTCAAATACAGCCTTTGGGCAGTGAAGTCTTCCCTGCAGAATTAACATCTTTCTATCACTACCGAGATAGGATGGAGATTTTGAACTTGATTTTGTGAGAAGTTTATGTCTGCTTCAAGGGACATTTTGCACTTGTGTGGCTCCATGATGCCTCCACGGGCCATCATTACATCCTTCACCACCTTTCCAGGCAGTAAATTATTAGACATTACTGTTCACACACTTCCCACTCTGCATCCTGTAAGGTACACAGCTGGGGTTCACATGGACTTCAGAATCAGGAATAAAGTTACAATTCATTTTTTAACAGCAAATTTATGAAAACTGGCAAATTTATGATATTTGTGCTTGGTTTCCCTGCCAAGAATAAATCTTTTTTCTATTTGCCACCATATTATAAAGTAGTATATATTTAATGATTTGATTAATTAAATATGAATTATTAAATCATAATTTTACCTCTTAGAAAAAAGAGTTAATTATAGAGGGTAATAGATATGTTAATTTGCTTACCTGTGATAATCATTTAATTATACGTGTATATCAGAAATATCAAATCATATATTAAATATATAAAATTTGTGAAAGGTCAATCAGAAAAAAGATTTAACGAAAAAATGCCTTTTCTATCATTTATTAAATCATAAGTCTATAAAATATGTGCAAAACCAGGAAAATAGGACATACATATGAGGTACTTACTGCTTACTTGTTTGAAATATAAGGTAAAGTATATGGAGTTTAAAGTATCAGTAGAAATAGAAAAATTCATAGCTCTTGAAAAAAAATAAGCAGCAGCATTCCCAAGAGAAATGAGCATGTCAAAAAAACCAAGGAAGGAGAGAAATTATTACAGCAAGAAAAGGAGAGGAATGGCTGAAACTAAAATGTTAAATGCAAAGACACCCAGAAATAATGAGGAGAGAGGTCTAATGCCAATGAATCCATCTGCCCATCCCAGCTCATATTACTAGAGCAGGAGATTTAATAGCATTTTGGCATTTTACCATTGACCTTCTATTAAATTACCAATAGAAAGTTCTTATCCCAAAGCTGATGAAAAAGTAACATGTACACGAATCAAAGCCACCACAGTCTAGTACACCATCTCCAAATTCTGACACTGAAGATCTCCACTTCAGAAAGAAAAACAAAATGCATCACAGCTCCTTTTGATAATCTCACTTACTTAGTAATTTTCTTTTCTTTTCTTTTTGCTTTGTTTTAATGTGGAAATAATACACCAAAAATTAATCATAAGACACTGACCAGGTGTTGTTTGTTCCTCTGTGAAGAAATGAATAGATAACCCATAGTCAGGCTTGTTCAAAGGCTAGCAATCACTACAAATGCTATGGCTGAGTTTGGAAGGCCACCTCAAGCCTTATCATTGCTCCCAGACAGCGATAAAGTACAAAAACACTGCGATCTGAGTAATAGCTGGTTACCGCTTCACTCTTTAATGCAGAAAGTTGTCCTCTGTCAGTGTCAGCCCCAAATCAATTGCTTAGAACACAGTTCCTTTTGCTTTCTCCTTCAGTGTATTACAGCCATTCCATTTGTTCATCTGCTTGTTTGCTCCATAACCTTGATTTGCAGAAAAAAAAGCTGCAGAGATCATTTTGAAACCTCAACTTATGCACAACTACTTGGAAATCATTTCTTTGATATTGATGCAGTGTCAATGAAAATGACAGTGAAAAATACTACTTACTTGAAGGAGGAAAAAAAATAGTTTCAAGAGCTATGTTCAAGTATAAAAGGAAGGGTGAGTGATTGAAATTCCTTTGTAGATAATCTGAGAGATGGTGGAAGAATGCTAATAAATGGGGCCTTAGGAAAGTGTTAGCCTAACGACCTCAGCACTTTCTCACAGTGTAGGAATACAATATTCTTATTCTTTTTTAACCTGGATTTATTTATTCATTTGTTTGTTTGTTTGTTTGTTTTGTCTTTTTGAGACAGGGTCTCACTGTGCAGTTCAGCTTGGTCTCAAGCTCACTTTATGGCCCAGATTAGTCTCAAACTTGCATCAATTTTCCTGCCTCAGTCTCCAGAGTTCTGGGATTACAAGCATGTGCCACCAAGCCTGGAAAAATTCTTATTCTTAAAAAAATTAAAGAACCAAAGCTTATTAATGCCAGTAAGAGTTGAAAATATTTCTTATAAATTTAACAAACCAGAGACAAATACCAGACTTCAAATCCATCCCACTCAATAATCATAAATTGGTTAGGAGAGATAGACATATGTTGAAGGGGTACAAAAGAAGAAATAACACAGTGACTAATTGCCACCATCTCTAAATCCCCTCCATAAACCATGCCTCCTAGGCCATGAACTAAGGGACCTAATATTGGTATAAGCATTATCTCCCTGGGACTGGTAGTGCATGAGCTACATTTCATACAGGACCTCACTGCAGACTGATACCACTGAAGAACTTCACTTCCTCATGTTATGAGAGGAAAAAATACTTTTATTCATTCTGTAAGACTGTCAAACAAGGTTACCTGCTAAAGGACAGTGTACTCCATGCATGCTGGGCATCTGGTAAGGACCCGCCCAGTGACCCCAAGCAGCTGAGGAGCATCAGTGTGCCTGCTGACATCCTGTCCAACATACTCCACCTAGCTGGGAAGGCTTGGTGTGCCACTAAGGACCTGGTAGGGGCTGTCCAGTGATCCCAAGCAGCCAGGGAGCTGCGGGGCACCATGTGGCTGGGCAGCCTCCATGCATGCTGGAGACCTGGTAAGCCCACATCCAGAAACTCCAAGTAGCCAGGGAGCATTGCAGTGCCGTGCCTAAGGCCTGCCAAGTATACTCCACCTAGCCAAGGACCCCTGGTGCACGGCTTGGGACTTGGTAGGGCTCCGCTTAGTGACCCCAAGCTGCTAGGGAGCCTCAGTGCAGTGGGTGGGGCCTTCTGAAGGTCTGCCCAACATACTCCACCCATCTGGGGAGCCTCTGAGAAAGTTTGGGACCTGGTAATGGCTGCCTAATGACACACACTCAGCTGGGGAAACCCCCTCCAGTACAGACAGCCATCCTCAACCCAGGAGGCAGCTGAGACTTTGCATTCATCTGCCCCAGGGGAACACAAGAAAATGACAAAATGGAAGAGCAAAATGCAATCTCACACCTCCAGTCCACCTCAAACAAGTCTAGAAGACATGGACATAGAAAAAAGTGTAAGTCACCCAAGTGAAATTTCTGAAATGATAGCAACTGAAGCAAAGAAACAACTCCATGAAGCTGTAAAGGAAATCAGATAAGGAATAATCTCCCAGATAAAACAACAAATTAAAAACATTATGAAAGAAATACTGAACACCTCTAAGGAAGACACAGGTAAAAAAAAATAGAGGAGCACTGGAAAATGATGGAAACTTTGAATGAATAATGTAAGAAAGAATTAGAATGTGTGAAATTAGAAACAGAGGAATGCATGAATTACAAACAGATTCGAAGAGATATCCAGGAAATCAAAAATTCTATCAAAAGCTGCCAAAACTGCCTGAACAAAAAGTCTATCGAAAGCTGGCAAAACTGCCTGAACAAATGTGAAGATAGACTTTCAGACCTCAAAGACAAGATTATAGCTAGTGAACATGAAAGGAAAGATCTTTTTTAAATGACAAGGAATCAGGAAAGAACAATTCAACAGTTGAAAGGCAATGCAAAGAAAAACAATATAAGTTGCCAGGTGTAAATGAAAAAGGTGACAACACAAATGATGTAAAAAGGCTATTGACAGAGGTCATGCAGAAAATTTCCCAAACATGGGAAAAGAAAGTGAAGCACATAGAACTCCAATTAGCCATAGCCAAAATAAATCTACACCTAGATATATAACAATCAATATCCCAGAAATTCACCATAAGAACAGAATATTAAAAGCTGTTAGAGAAAAGAAACAAATCACCTATAAAGGAAAGCCATCAGAATCACAGCAGACATCTCAACACAATCAAGTCAGGAAGAGCATGCAATGAAGTATTTCAAATTCTAAAAGAAAATGAATTCCAACACAGATTGATGTACCCTACAAAACTGTCTTTCAAAATCGAAGGAGAAATAAGATACTTCCATGAAAAAGAAAAACTAAAGAATTTCATGACCACCAAACCAACACTACAAATGATACTGAAAGATATTCTGCACAGACATAAAAGTGACTATGATTTCAAGAACATCAAGAAAAAAAAAAAAACCAAGCAGGGCAAACAATTAAACAGAGGAGAAAAATAAGGAACCAACAGCAAAAAGATAACATGACAAAAATAAGCCAATACATATCAGTTATAACCATTAATGTAAATGGCCTCCACTCAACAATTAAAAGAAACTGACTGTCAGAATGGATCAAGAAATAATATCAACCATATACTATACACAAGAAACACATCTAACCCAAAAGGAAATTTATAGACTGAAAGTCAAAGGATGGAAAACAATACTTCATACAACAGAAACTCCCTGAAAAGTAGGGGTAGCTATTCTGTTTGCAGACAATGTGAACTTCAAACCAAAAATGATCAAAAGAGACAAAGAAGGTCACTACATACTGGGTAAGGGAAAACTTCAAGAAGAAGAGATAACAATCTAAAATATATATGCACCAAATATGGGAGCACCCAGCTATATAAACAAATATTAACAGACATGAAAAAGCAAATAAGCAATAACAATTATAATGGAAGACCTTAACACCCTATTAATACAAAGTGACAGATCAACTAGACAAAAAATCAGCAAAGAAATAACAGAACTAAATCAAACTTGTGAACAAATGGACTTAGTGGATGTGTACAGAGTGTTCCACCCAAGAGCATCAGAATACACATTCTTCTCAGCTTCACATGGGACATTCTCTAAAGTAGACTATATACTAGCCCATAGAACATGCTTAAGTAAATGCAAAAGAATCAAAATTATCCCATGCATATTATTTGATCATAGTGCCATGAAAATGGAAATTAATGACAAAAGAGATTACAAAAACTGCATAAACACATGGAAATTAAATAACACACTCCTGAACAATCAAAGGGTCACAGAGAAAATTAAAGAAGAAATTAAACAATGTCTACAAGAAAACAAAAATACAAATATAACTTACTGGAACCTGTAGGATGCAATGAAAGCTGTCCTCAGAGGGAAATTTATTGCAGTGAATTCCCACATCAGGAAAACAGAATGAACACAAATAAATAACCTGATGCTGCACCTCAAACATCTAGAAAAAGAAGAGCAAGTCAAGCCCAAAACCAAAAGAAGGGATGAAATTATAAAGACAAGAGCAGAAATTAACACAACTGAAACTAAGAAAACAACACAAAGAATTAACAAATAAAAGAGCTGGGTCTTTGAGAGAATAAAATTGACAGGGCCCTAGCTAACTTTATTTAAAAAAGGGAAAAAAACTCAAATTCATGCAATAAGGCATGAAAAGGGTGAAATCACTACAGACCCTGTGGAAATACAGAAGATCATTAATACCTGCTTTGAAAACCTATACCTTTTCTGTGTTCAATAACACAGAAAAAATGAACAGATTCCTAGAGACATATGAATTGCCAAAGTGGAATCATGAAGATGAAAAACTGCTGAATAATCCAATTTCAGTTAATGAAACTGAAAATGTAATTAGAACCTTGCCTACATAGAAAAGTCCATGTCCTGATGGATTCACAACTGAAATCTAAAAGAAATTTAGGGAAGACTTAATGTCAACATTCCTCAAACTCTTCACTGAAATTGAAAAGGAAGCAATTCTTCCTAACTCATTCCTGGAAGCAAGTATTACTGTCTTAACTACTTTTCACTCGTTGCTGAGACAAAATGCCTCATGCCCAAAATTAGAGAAAGAGAAGTTTATTTCTTACACTTCTTGGGGATTTCAGTCCATACTTGGTTGGCTCCAAGGAAGCATGGCATGGTGGGGCAGCCATTGATGGTGGCCACCAAACAGCAAGGTGAACCCACGAGAGAGAGAGTGAAGATACGCAACCCTCCCACCCTTACACTGTGTGTTGGCTCCACCCCTGGGTGGGTGCAACACTCACATCACCAATCCCAGCACCAGGCAACAAAGCAATCACAAATGCCAGACTCAGCCCTGTCCATGCCACAATTGCATGAGACTTTGAGGGGGCACAGGATCAAACCCATACAATTACCCTACTACCAAAACCAGAGAAAGACCCAACCAAAAAAGAGAGCTACAGGCCAATCTCCCTAATGAACACAGATACAAAAATCCTCAATAAAATACAGGCAAACAGAATGCAGCAAATTATCAAGAAGATTATACATCATGACCAAGTGGGATTTGTCCCAGGAATTCAGGGATGGCTCAACATACACAAAACAATAAACATAATACACCATATCAATACAGCCAAAGATAAAAATCACATGATCATCTCAGTAGATGCAGAAAAGCTTTTAATAAAGTCCAACACTTATTCATGATAAGAACCCTATGGAAAATTGGAATAAATTGTCTTTACCTCAATCTGATAAAAGCCATCTATGAAAAACCAACAGCCAGCATCATATCAAATGGTCAAAAACTGAAACCTTTCACTCTAAAAATCAAGAACAAGGCAAGGCTGGCTAGTATCACCATTCCTATTCAATATAGTGCTGAAAATATTAGCCAGAGCAATTAGACAAGAGAGAGAAATAAAAGGAACGAGGATAGGAAAGGAAGAAGTTAAATTATCATTATTTGCAAATGATATGATTCTTTACATAGAAGACTCCCAAAAATCCATTGAAAGGCTTCTAGATGTAATAACTAAATTCAGTAATGTTGTTGAATACAAGGTCAACACTCAAAATCAATAGCATTCCTGTACACAAACAACAAACTCACTGAGAGAGAAATAAGGGAAACCACATCCTTCATGATAGCATCCAAAAAAGTGAAATACTTAGGAATCAATCTAACAAAGGAAGTAAAAGATCTATACAGTGAAAATTACAGTGCTCTGAAAAAAGAAATCAAAGAGGATTTCAGAAAATGGGAAGATATTCCTTGTTCATGGATAGGAATTACAAATATTGTGAAAATAGCCATTTTCCCAAAATCGTTATACAGATTTAATGCAATTCCATTCAAAATACCATTAGCATACCTCACAGATCTAAAGAAACCATTTCTGAAATTCATCTAGAACCAGAAGAGGCCTAGAATAGCAAAGGCAATCCTGGACAACAAGGGCAAGGCAGGAGGTATCACAATCCCTGACTTAAAGTTATACTACAAAGCTACTGCAATAAAATCAGTATGGTACTGGAATCAAAGCAGACCTGAAGATCAATGAAACAGATTAGAAGATTCAAACACAACTACAAAGACACTTAGCCACCTTATCTATGCCAAAGGTGCCAAACATGTACACTGGAAGAAAGATGGCCTTTTTAATAAATGGTGCTGGGAAAACTGGCTTTCCATAGCCAAAAACTAAAACTAGACCCACGCCTATTACCATGCACTAAACTAAAGTCAAAATTGATCAAAGATCTAAATATTAAACAGAAACACCAAATCTTCTGGAAGATAAAGTAGGTAGAAATCTTGAAGACATAAGGGTAGGCAGATAATTCATGAACAAAAATCAAACTGCATGGGAAATGCTTCCCAGAATCAACAACTGGGATCTTTTATTAAAAAGTTTCTGCATGTCAAAATCTCCAACAGAGTGAAAAGAAAACCCATGAATTGGTAAAAAAAAATTTTAGTCAACTGTCCCTCAGACAAAGGACTTCTATCTAGAAGATATGAAGAACTAAAAAAATCAGGCCCCCAAAATTCAAAGACCAAATCCAAAAATGGGCATCTGAAATAAATACACATTTCTCAGCTGAAGAAATACAAATAGCAAATAAATATATGAAAAAGTGTTCAGCATTGGTCATTAGAGAAATACAAATTAAAACAATGCTTAGAATCCATCTCACTCCAGAAAGAATGGCCAGGATCAAGAAATCAACCAATAACAAATATTGGAGGAGCTGTGGGGAAAAAGGAACTCTTCTCCACTGTTGGTGGGAATGCAGACTGGTGCAACCACTATGGAAATCAGTGTGGGGATTCCTCAAAAAGCTAGGATTAGAGATCCCATTTGACCCAGCTATCCCGCTTCTGGGCATATTCCCAGAAGAATTGAAAGCATCATACCACAGTGATATGTGTGTTCCCATGTTTATAGCAGCAGGATTTGTAATAGCCAAATCTTGGAAACAACCCAAATGTCCATCAAATGAGGAATATATTTAAAAGATGTGGTATTTTTATGCAATGGAGTACTACTCACCTATAAGGCAGGATCACATTGAGGCTTTTATAGGTAAATGGATGTGACTTGAGACCATACTCGTAAGTGAAATAAATCAGACTCACAAGTGTAAATACCATATTGTCTCCCTTGTGTAAGAAAATACAAGAGTAAATAAGAGCCAAAATCCTCAATAAATATTGTGAAAGGGTAAGAAACTGCCTAAAGGGGAAAAATAACTCAAATATGGAAAAAGAGAAAAAAAGGAAGGGAAAAGAAAAGAAGATATAAATTTGTATATATATATACATAAGATGGCTAAGATGATTATATTACTAGTTCTATTAGTTCTTGGAACAGAATAGTTAATACTCATATGATTAGATCAACTTTGCATGTCTATATCTGGTAATCGAGTAACACTTTTGAAGATAACTATGCAAAATAACAACCACTGTTAAGTTCCTATCATCTTATTTTGAAAGCCTATATTGTTATTTTTTGGGTTTTTTGTTGTTGTTTGTCTCTTTTGCTTCTTGCTTTTCCTGTCTGTTTTTTGTTTTGTTTTGTTTTGTTTTTTCCCTTTTTAAAATAGAATTTAAAAAATTGTGAAACAAAAATACAAAACATTGGCTCAGGACACCCTATAGTTCAAGGTAGGAAAATATTGCAACTGAGTATTTTTTATGGCACACAAATTTATGAAAACTGAAATTGGTTCTTCCCTGTCTTTCTCCCTGGTCCTAAGTGAGAGTAGATCCTGTACTTCTTTATCTCAGAGAAGTAATGTGACATGAATTCCTTTGACAATTAAGACTCAGTGTAGCTAAAAAGAAGCTCCAAGGAAGAAGTAGAATTTTTCAAAAACTAATTTTTAAAAATGGTTCTCTGAGCTGACAGAGACAGGGAATTTGTGGATATCTTCAGAGCTAGGGACCCGTTTCCTACCCATTAAAAGTGTGGCAGTACCTCAGAATGCAAGGTCAAAATGTTTGGGTGCAAGATAACTGTTATGACTTGTATTGAGACGTCTCACCAAAGCTTCATGCACTTACAGTCAGTACTTTTCAGAGGTGTCTGGATCTATGGTGTGTAAATATGGATTAAGGGTGTGGTTACTAAATTAGTCCACTGATTGGTTCAGCATAATTCTAGGTGTGGATGATAAGCCTATTCTAGGTGTGAGTGGCACCAACAAATACGTTTGAACCCTGTGTGGAAAAAAGGGAAAGATAGAAAGTAGACTTACTGCCTCCTGCCTACCCTGCCATGGACTGCTTCTTCTCTGCCATACCCCTCTGCCATGCTGCCTTGCCTTGGAGTCAGCCAGCTGGGACCGAAACCTCTACAAACAGTGAGCTAAAATAAACCTATCCTCATTTAACTGTCAGGTATTTTGTTCAAGCAATGAGAAAACAGTAATTAAAACAGTACCTCCACTAAGAGCTTCATATTACAAAAGACTCCCTGAAGCTGTAGTAAAGCATGTGCAGAGACACAAAGGATTAGAGGCATGCGGGTAGCAAGTCTTCCATTAGCATACAAGATAAAAAGTACCATCACAATTATCTTCAGAATACTTTTAATTACCCATAATTATAGCCTATAAATGCTATCTCAGTAAATCCAAATCAACCAGATTTTCTTCACCATTGGCAAAGATTATCCACTGAGCTGAGAGTAAATGCCTGGGTTAGGATAAGGTTTGATGTTGTTCAAGAAATGTGCATCAGTGTACATTCAGTTCAGCTAGGTGCTCACACTGGGGACCTGAAATTGAGTGATGGAGCACCAGAAATATGACTTTCATGCAGGGTCATTGCTGAATGGCATCCCAAATTCCTTAGAGGTGAATGAAATTCTCTACTTGATTTTTCTTATTTATTCTGACAATGAAGAAATGAATTTCACTGAATTATATGGATGAATCCAGGTAAATTTAAAAAATAAATATAAGTAAATAAAGCCTCTCCGTGTTTCTTGAGTATTTCTGCAATAGCCTGGGTTATTTCATGCTTCTCTTGTGGTGTGCAGAATCATTGGTCACTTTGTGGTGAAGTAGAATGAAGAGTGGAAAAGTTGGGACACCTCTCAAAGATGGAGTGTGTTGCATTTAAAAGAGGACAGCTTTAGTAGTAGGCTTAGCATCAAACGGCAGACTTCACTTTGCATCAGACAAGTGGTATTAGACAAGTAAGTTTCTCTTTATTCTCCATTTAGCTCATCTGTGGAAAAAAAGAAATAATGTGGTGAGAAGAAGAGATAAGTAATACATTTTTAAGTAATATATTTTAAAATATACATAAGGTATGCATCATAGCCTAACCTTCAAAACATAGCAACTGTAGATTTTTTTCTCCACATTAGTGTCCAGCTATTCTCCTGAGCCTCTCTTCTTCATTCTACCATTGCCATTCTTTTTTATTGAAATTCAGAAAATGTCATTTTAATTTCCTAGTCCTTGCCTTAATGTTTGCAGTGGCTTAGGCTTTGTGTAAAATTTATAAAATCTTGTTGTGCTTTCAAATCTTCTTACATCAAAAATTTTAATGGACTGTCTCCAAAAGCTTCTCAATACCTCTTAACTGTTAGCTGCAAAGCAAATAAAAGAGGTACAGAAGAAAGTAATTCAATAAAAATTGGATTTACTATTTTAAAAGATAAGTTTAAATCTTCCTAAATTGGTCCTTTGATGTGGATAATTTTTGAGAGTTGGACATTTTTTATACTAAAACATTATGTTAGAATCTTTCCTTGGAGTAATCAAGATTTGGTAATCTTTTAGAAGAACTGAGATCATTAAAAACAGCAAAGAGAGAAAGAATTCATTAGATGTAGAAGATCAAGGTCTCTAACACATTAAAATAAGCAATGAAAGACTGCAAAATTCTAGCAAGCTGATGATAACATTTTCACTGCACATTTCTTTTTAAAAAGATAAAAAGCATTGAATCAATATATCACTGACGAGATTATTATTTTGTACAAGCTGAAGGTTGATGTAGGTCATTCCCACTAAAGCAAACAGAATTTGTTAATTTAATCCAACAGATTTGGCAGTGAGACCAAACAGGAATTTAATCAGCAGGAGAAGGTGGTGAGTATTTCAGAAAATTGAGTGATTCCTGTGCAAACAGTAAATATCATTATGGAAGAGTAAAGAAATAAAAGGATACCCCTTTCATAGTTTTCACTGAGTTCACCAAAGAGAAATTATTCTAAATAAACCATTTCTAGGACTACAAAAATGACATAATATTACTTGCCCTAAAAAGTTAAAATATACAAAGTTTGCCAGTCTCTCACCTTTCTTAAATACTTTTCTTAGAGTCTGGGAACAGACACCATGTATGGGCTGCTGCTGGACCAGGAACAGCCAGTCCCAAGCCTCTTCCCATGAGTCAGCGCCATTCACAGACTGGGGGGGGAGACAGAACAAGGCCACACCAGCAGGCAAGCCCAGTCTGGTAACCAGCACCATGCACCAGCAGCCAGAGGACTGGAAACTTCCAGACCCCAGCCCCTTCCAGCATGCGGGCTGGCAAACAAGAAACACCAATCATCTCCCCAACCCCCTACCGTGTAAGCGATTGGCTTATCTGGAGAAACACAGATTGTGATGATAGCTATCAAGGTGAAATGCAATTGGATGCCTGTAGTGCTTTGGTATTTCACTAACATTGCAGATCTAGGTCCAGTGGTCTGATCATAGGTACAGAGGATTCCAGTACACAGTGTGACATCTAGGGGGGATCTCCTTTTGAGGGTTGCAGCCATTGTTGATTCCCTATTGTCTTGTTTTGGAAGTCCTATATCGTTTCCACTGTTTTGTTGGATTGGGTTTTATTCTCTTTTGTTTTGTTTGATTATGTTAAATCCAAAGGCAGGAGAAGCTGTTTCAAGGATAACAAGATACATTATGGTAACAATTTTGGATTTATAATTGGCTTGTTTTGAAGTCCTTTATTGCTTTTATTGTTTCTATTCTATTCTGTTCTGTTTAATTTTTACTATGTCCAAAGTTATCTGCAGCTATTTTGAAGACATCAAAAGGCATTATGGTAACTATTGTTGATTTTGTAATGTTTTGAAGTCTGGTGTCTCTTAAAGTGTTTTGGTTTGATTGGTTTTATTGTTTTATCCTCTTTAAAATAAAATTTAAAAAATATTTTTCTTAAAACTACAAGGTTATAAAATAAAGGATTAAGTGTCTTCTTAGTGGCTAACTTTTCAGTTTCTCATCTCAACAAAATGTACCATTCTGTGATGCCAATTTAAAAGCTTTTAGTACAAAGACTAATCCAGAGATAAGGCTGAGATGTACATGGTAACTTCAATAGTTTAGCTCAATATCAATTGCTTTAATTATCTTCAAAACTAAGCCCATTTTAAGCACATGAACCATCACAAAAGGTTAAATTAAATTTACTTACTCCTCCCACCTGACTCCCTGGCACATCAGTGAAATAATCATGAAAGCACATAGGATTTTCCCTCTTTCTATTACCACAGAGACTTCAACTTCACCTTGTTCATTTTTTTTCTTTTCATTTCAGTCTTATATAAAACTTTGCTCTAATACCTGGATAATTATCCAGTCCTTGATCATTAATGGGATGGGAAGACCCAATAATCTCCACTGCCTTATGGGAGACACCCCAAATAAATGGGTTATCAATAAGAAGTTAAATTTTCTAGATTTAATATAACGCAGTTTTCCCACAAAAGGTGCTCTTGGTACATAAATAAATTAAGAAACGAAGGTTTTTCACATGGGCATGATAATTCATTGTTAATCTCACGCTGTATTAAATGTATTCATGCCTTCCAGGTGTACCATATTCTAAAATGTAAAACTGGGATTGTTTATGGCAATAGACTTTTCTTTCAAATACCTGCCTTCAACAAAAACTTGTGATGTATATGCTATGTATGAGCCACTATATTTAACATTAAACAGTCCAGACAATGTCACAAAATTTCTTCAAGAACATCCATTAAAGGTCAACTAGTTAGGTAAAAGCTTCTTATATATTAGATAGAGATGATTGACTAAAAGAGCTATTTTATGTCAAAATAGAATTTTAGGTGTGTTAAAAAATGTCATCATGATTGTCATTGTTACAATATTATGCATGACCTTTAATTTCAAATTTTCTATGCAAACTACATAACCATTGTCTGTTAACATTCTACAGGGATTGAAATCTAGAACAATCATGATTGGTAGAAGATAATTATTGTTTTATGTAATATTAAGCTCACTTCTCCCAATACAATGTAATGTCATTAGCCCTCTCTTCTGGATGTTCAACAACTGAGGTTTGAAGTCCAAAACCTAGAAAGATAGATGTGGTAGGAAGACAACCAATATTTTGGCCCCAGCCCTCAGAGGTCAATAAAGACCCAGGACATGAGGGAATCTTTTCAGCAAAATCCTGCAACTCTAGTGAGTTATACAAACTCCTGATCAAGGAGATTGTAGGGCCACAGAGGATAAATGTTTACAGTGTATAGTGTGCCTTAGAAGAGTAACTAGGAGAAAAGGGTCTCCCAAGCTTTCACAGAAAGCAACTTGGTCAAGCAACGACCATGACTCATCCAGACAGAAGACACTGACTGAAGAACTAGAGATGCTACACATGGTTCCAAGGTAAATCCTGAGGAGGCTTAACTGACCTTAATAAATAGCAAAAAATTTGTTTAGTACAGGTCTCACTTAATTTGGTCTTGAATATCCAGCAGAAAAGTGTCATCACAAGAGGCATAAAACAATTGTCAGCTACACTAGTAGCTGATCACTGTTCTTGAATAATGTGCCGTATAGGAGTAAATTGCTCTATGCAGGGACAAAATAAACTTTGTTCTAATGATAGGTTTTTCTTATTTCCAATCCAGCTTCTTTGAAGTCCCCTTTGAAAAGGTTAGGTATTTGAATTCTCTTGATTAGCAGAACACGTAATCATGTAATATGTCAAAAGAAAAAAAGACTCTCAGTGGCAATTTTCTTCCACTAGCCATGACAACATAGTGTTGCCATTAAACCAGTGAACTCATTACCCTAGGAAATTTCAACGAGCAAATTTAAATTGGTGTTTTCCAAGAGTGACGAACAAAATTAAATCATATAACAAGGTCCAAAGGTCCATATTCCTATTCTGAAATGTAATGAAAGTTGTTTTAAATCTTAAATTATTCAAAAGTAAATTAGCTTATTTTGAAATGCTAGGGAGTACACCATCTGACTACATGAACAAAAAATGAAGAGATAAAAAATATATGGTGTTATATTAGTGAAAAGAAAGAAAATCAATGGGAAAAATCAGGGACTGCTGATTTAAACAGATGTACTTAGAGAACAGATTGAAAATCTTAGCTTTAAGGTAAGAGAGTTGCTTTTCATAAATTTTCTATGTCTATAGATGGACAGTGAAATATATGCTTATTTCTAGCCCGGTTCTTATACTATCTTGAATCATTTATCTGAATATTCCATCTCTCAGAAAAATAAAACTTTTTCTTTTTTAATGCATGTACTATTGAGCTCTCTTCTCTCTCACTATCAAAAAGTAATGGAACATTCTGCAAAATTTCAGTTAAATCCAGGGTCAAAATATCCCTGTTAAGGACTAAATAGTTTGTAAAAGGAGCCACAGAAGTTCTTCCTGTCCCTTAGGGCACTCCATCCCTTTGCAATGCACCTTCTCAATTTATCCCCCGAGAGGAAGAGAAAGTTTCCCTGGACTTCGATTCTGAGATATCCTTGCCACTTGCTTAGATTAATAGAATGGAGTGGAAGTAACAGTTTGTGACTTCCAAGTCTAGAGTTCAAAAAAACATTGCAGTGAGTACACTCACCCTCTCAGAAGGTGAAGAAGATTTGACTTATAGAATATCTTATAGTGAAGAAGATGTGACTCTAGTAACTAGAGAAGTCAGGTGACCTAGGAACCCTGGCTGAAGCCTTCCACACCAAGCCACCAATAGCCAGTCAACTACCACCAGCTATGTGAGGGAAGCCAACTCAGACCAACGAGCCCTATTCAGTAAAACAGAGCCATGTGAATGACCCCAGGTGAGACAGCAAGTCAGTCAATTCTCTCCAATCCAGATTGTTCACCCATAAACTAAAGAGCATAGCAGTGCTCATTGTGCTATGCTACTAGGGTTCAGAGTGGGTTGTTATGCAGTAATAGAAGTCGATAGGTAACTGGCACTGGAAGTGGATGCTGCAACAAAATCTGAAACATTTAGCATTGGCTTTGGAATCAGGATATACAGGGAACCTAGAAAAGTAAGGTAACTGTTAGTGTAACCCCAAGAAAAAAAATACTGTTGCATGATAGCATTCCATCATACTCCTACATAAGAAAATGCACTAACTGAAAGGTTAGAAAATGTGACTAACCAATCTATGGTTCTGCCTAAGGAGATTTCCAGTTGGTGTGTCAAAAGTCAAAACAATTAGTGTTGCACACAACAAAGCAAGGAGAAAATTGAGGATAATGAGAGAAGATACTTAGTTTTTACTAGCAGCATTTAGAGGAAGTTGTTAAGTTGAAAAATAAACTATAACCCTAGTGTCTACCATTGACAAAAAACTCCAAAATTAATAAATGATCTTATCAAAGACTGAACCAAAGGTGAGGGCATAAAGCCCTTTATTATGATCTCAGAATTAGTAAGCAAAATTTAGCATAACCTTGGTCAGATAAAGTACTTGAAGGAATATTAAGGGCAATGTCACACAGCGTACTGACACACCAAGAGAGACAGAGAGATAGAGACAGAGACAGACTGAGGTGTCAAAAAGAATTATGGATGCAGCCCTCAGGGCATGTGACCCTAGTAGATTCCTAGGAAATATGAAAAACTTTTAGGATACTTGCACCAGGAAAAACCACCAGCATATACTAAAAGGGACTAACTCAAAATAAAAAGACTTCTGGGCTGCCAGCTTCCTATTGACAAAAATTAGCCTGGAAAAACAACTCAGCTACAAACAGAGGCGATTTTTTTTAATAGAAAAAGAAAGATCTCAGAGGGCTGAATCAAGAATCACCTAGGGAACCAATTCATTGGAGTGGAACTAGTCTCCACTCAAAGAACATGCCTAGAGACTAAAATAAGGAAATCTGGCAACATGTGCCTGGTTAGATTGCAGAATTACCATGGGGAAGCTATTTTCAACATACTCCTTTCTGAATGCAACTGTCTTTCAGTAATCCTGTTCAGTATGTATAATCTAAATTTATTTCTCCTTTCATTTCACAGGTTTCTGAATCAAGAAAAGTATAGCCAAAGAACATCATCCACATCTAAACCTGATTCAAACAATAAAATTCCTGGATGTCAAGTATGATTCAGTAGAGATATGAGATCTTTATGGAGACTTAGGGAGTCTAGCTCAGAGATAGAGTGCCTGTTTAGCATGCAAAATGGAGAGAGAGAGAGAGAGAGAGAGAGAGAGAGAGAGAGAGAGAGAGAAACACTAACTACCATGAGAGGAGCAAATATATTTTCATGTGGAAGAGATGTGAATTATCACTGCCATATAGTGAGTTGTGGTAAATTGCATGCAAAAATGACTACAAAAGTTTCCCCAACTCCTTTATGCAAGTTCTGTGACTTTGTCATTCTTCCCATTCCCATCTAGAGATGAGCATTTATTTTTCCATCCTTGAATTTGGACAGCCTAGTTTCATAGGAGATCTGAACCTTAAATGTCAAGAGATTTTGTGGCTTCTTTTCTTGACCTCTTGAAACACTGCCCTAAGATTGCCTTGAATTAGCCAAGAATTAGCCATGAATTAGCAGATAAAAGACCCCATGGAGTCGGGATAAGACACAAGTCATCCTAATTCAGAACTCAGACCAACAGCCAATAACCACATCAATTGCCAGACACATCAGTAATGCCATCTTTCATGATCTGGTAGAGCTGTAGGAGGCAGCCACGTGAGTGAGCCCGAGAGAGGAGCAGACTCACCCAGCAGTCTCACCCAACTCAAATTATTTACTCACAAGGGAAAATAAATAATTACTGCTTCGAGTGGTTTCTTATGCAGTAATAGACAACTAATGTGACAAAGTACCGTATTTCTTAATTTTCCAACCCAACTCAGATTGCGAATATTCTGTCTTGTCATTTGATGTGTCAAATGCCATTTTTTAATTGGCAATATGATCCTACAGGGAACATAGAATGTGTCCTGTGGTGAGACTTGACCTCAATGAACACTGCACACCTTCTAGAAGATAGATTATTATTTCCTAGCATTAAAGTGGAATTATTTTATTCTTGAACACAACTACATTTCTTTTCACTCATGCAAATAAAAAGGTTGGGGAGAGCAATAATCAAATTTGACTGCTTTCTCCCTGCAGGGATACTGTGGCTACTACTCAGTAAAATTTATATCTAATAAATTCCTTGAACATTATGTTCCAGATGTCACGGTCTCATGACACTCTTTCTACCGCACGTATCCATAGGAAAGCATAGATATAGGAAGATAAAATAGGAGAAAAGTGAGAAAACCATAGATGTAGGGGCAAAGATGAATAACTGTTAGAATGACATACTGAACAATTACATTTCTATAATACAGTTTTGCTGGAATTGCTTCCCAGCTAGACTTCTCCTTTGGGAGATGCTGGGTAATTTTTCTGGTGATGCGATAGAACCAAGATGAAAGATAACTCACAAGCTCCTGTGGCTTAAAATATAATGGTTGAAAATTGGTGGGTTATTTTTAAAGGCTTTTTTTTCCTACTGTTTGACAAGGAAATGCAGAACCTCACCCTTGTCCTTCTGAAAAGTAGAGGTCAAATTGCCTCATCTCTGTTTTTAAAGACATTACTAAAAAATAATCTAGTGTAACTATTTACACAGGGTTAATATAGGACCCTAAATAACACTGTCATCCATTCTTCCCTGACAACAAAAACCAGAGATCTAAAACTTCTTAATATAAAGCATATTTAACTCAAGGGAAGAAAACAGCTCCAAAAATTATCTGCAGTTGGATATCTCTAATGGTGAAAACTATTGCTGTAAACACATACATCTCAGAAGATCATTTATTTTAATTCTCACTATTCTTGCAAAAGGTAAAATTCAAAAATCATACATTTAGAGCTTATCTCTAAGGATAGCAAGCTATTTTTGCTAAAGTTAAGAATGATGTAAGTATTGATTATAAATTAAAATTAAATCATCTTAAACCTTCTAGACAAATTTAATAGGGTAGCACCTCTGTTCAAATATATTGAATTAGTTGAGAGTTTTTTTAAGTACTCTAGAAATATGGAAAGATCATTTTAATGAAAAGCTAAAATCATGGAAACATACTTAAACACCTTAATTTTATATTTGAGGAAACTGAAAATCAAAGAGCTAGCATAGATCTGGAGTAGCAGGTTTGTCATGGTGCCGCTAAATTAAGAACTGATTTCCTGGAATTTCACCCCAATGTCCCCTCCACTAAACCACTGGAACTTTTGTGAGGCCCCCCCATGGGAGGTCCTGGCTCCTCCCATTCCTGAGTTCAGGGACTCCCACACCTAAGCACTGAACTTCTATAGTGCTTCAACCACCACCATGCTGAAGGCTTATGCATTCAGATTCACTGGAGATAAGTGGAATATTCACAATATTTCAAAGCTGCCTAGAAAATTCTAATGACTGCTCAGCTTAAAAACCATAAGATGGTTTTTTTCATTCTTGGCCCCTTAAATAACTCAGATGGAACAGACTGGGCATCATAGACTTACTTCCCAGAGTTTTTGAGTCTTTTTTGATCGTAGGAAACAGGAACCTAATTCTAAGAGCTTAGACCCTAAGAAATATAAATATAAAAGGTTAAATAGAGAATAAAGTACACAGACTCAGAAACGTGTCTGGTTAGTGACATTTTCTACACACACCCCCAAGAAATACCAAGAAAACTATTAAAAAGTTAAGTTACTGGGTCAGGGGTTTAGCTCAGTGGCTTAAAAGCCTGCCTGGCAGGCGCAAGGTTGTGAGTTCCATCCCTAGTACAAAAAAAAAAAAAAAAAAGTTACGTTGGGTATGTAAAATCAGTACTGTTTTACTTACAAGCATTTGTATGAACAGCTAATCAAGGTTATGCTCATATGTATCAGATCACTGATGGATATATTTGATTATATCACTGACTACAAGTATGAATTCATGGTTGTCTGTTCACAAATTCACAAAATTATAGGCAACATGGCTTAATATATTCTTAGAAATTATAACATGGAGGAGAAACAGGTAGAGTATTTCACGGTTTAAAAAGTCTAAATCCATCAGAATCCAGTTTAGTCAGAGTCCACTTATCACAATAAAAACTGCTAAACAATTCAAAGATGAACCTAAAATGTATCAACTGATCCTCAATTCCAAAACAATTCTTAAATTATAAAGGTAAATCTGGATTATCTTAAACCTTAGAGGTAATTAAGACTAAATTTACCTGTCAGAATGAAATGATAAACAAAGATGGCCTCCTGGTTTCTTGCACCTTGCAGGTAAGTTGGAAAAACTGATGTCTTAAAATTGAGTCTGTGGCTATTTAAATTCCCAGGTAAAGTGCAACTTGACTGGCAGGAGGGCCAACAAGTTTTTGGTCTGCCTCCTTATACAGGTCGACTTTTCTTTACCCAGATATTAATTTGGATCACACTGAATACCAAATATTAAGTATTTTACTAAAAATTCTAAATCTGAGCTACAGAAAAAGGGCAGGTCCCTAAAGCTGAGCTCAGTTCCACATGAAGACCAGTTCAGCACTCCAAGGAAGAGTGTATCTTTCAAGTCTTAAGCAGGACAAAGAGGGGATAAGTCCATTTGGTTTTAATTTAATGTTCTAACTTGAGGCATAGTTTACAGAAGTGTGATTGTTTTGTTTTTCTGTCTCCGTCATCAATTGTTCTCCACTGCATTAATCCCTGTGAATGGCAAATGTGAGTTAATTAAACATTATATTACAGAATATTAATGTAAATTTTTCAGATGCTCCCCCTTAAACCTCTAGGGTGTAATCACTATTACCCTTAAGGAGAAATTAATTTTCATTGTGCACAGAAATACTTAGGAACAAGTATATTTAAATGTTTAATCATCAGTTCTAAAAGGACAGAATAAAGAAAGTGAAAATTAAATCAAGACATTAAGATACAGACGGTCCAGCCAGTTAATGTGAAAAAAAGGACATTTGTCTCTTGTCATTTTAATCGTATTGAGTCATTCCATAACCTCATTCCCTCTCACTCCAAGAGCCAAAGATGACTGTTGTCAGTATCTGACTTCACCTCCTTACAAGCTAATCACGAATATCATTAGGAAGCATTCCTTCCAGCTCATGGGTCTCAGTGACAACTTCACAAGCATCCTTCCACTGAAGAATGCAGGGTTCTCTCAGGCAGTTTGCTGTTAAATAAATGAAAAATGAAATGAATGAGCCATGTGCATCATCTTCTGCTCACACATTCATAAAAAAGATGTTGCTTCATGAGAGGAAGGTGAATGGAGACAGGCCAGCAGTGATGCAGTGATGGTCACCCTGCGCGTGGAAGGAAAGGGCAGGAATGAGAGCCAAGCACCCCCCTCTCCTTCTCCGAGTCACACACGGTGACAACAAGTGAAGGCAGCACATGAGGTTTATCATCATTGCTCAGTCCCGCTCATAATAATGCAAAACTCACAGTGTATCCAGGATCTTTTCTTACCTGCTGATAAATATTCCATCTGAGGGCTGGGCCTGCCTGGCAAGCACAAGGTTGTGAGTTCGATTCCTGTTACCAAAAAAAAAAAAAAAAAAATTCCATTTGGAAGTTCAGTTACTGGTTGGTTTGTTTGGCTGCTTAGGAAATTATAGGTGGAATTTGATTCTTGTAGTTGCCAAAGAAGAGATTTCTTTACTCAGTCCCAAGGCACATTAACATTTTTTTCTTTTTTTAAGTGCTGGGACCAAACCCAGGACCTCGTGCTTGCTAGACAACCACTCCCCCACTGAGCTATATATCTCCAGTCCAACATTAACATTTTAGGTCCTTTGTGCTATGTTCTTTTATGTCTTAATATAGAAGTCACACAGAGGATTTTAATCACTGTTTGGCAAAGTGACTTACTCTGTAAGTGGCAGTTAAGCAGCCAGTCTTTTCATCTCCAAACTCCTTTTAGTCACAGAGCTTTGGCCCTACTTACCTGTCCTTTTCCACAAAAGGGAAACTGCCTTGGCAGCTGCACAGAAGAGAGAGACAGAGAGTCTTGGAACCTGGATCAGGATCACAGCAGCAGAGCACAGGAAGCAAATGGAGCTGTGGAGACAGAGCTTCTCTTCCTCCGTGAGGCGTCAAAGTGACTCTGAGGATGACCACCGTGGGGAGACACGGGCCAAAGGAGCAACTGAACCCCAGTGCGGTGAGGAAGGGACCTTGTGGGACAACAGCTGCCACACTCTGAGTGCGTGCCTAGAGTTTACAGCAGAATCTGCAGGACAGCTGCCGGCAGAATTCAGAGCAAGTTACTGTCAAAGATGTTTGTTTTGGCCAATGCGTTCCCTCAACCTTGATAAGACAGGCTAAACTAGGTCAACATGTCTCATGTAACGAAGCACCCCATTCCAGTCCTGTCCCAATAATTCCTATACCATATATTGCAAAATGACTTTCTTCTACATCTTTGTTCTCATGTCTTTGAATTTACAATTAAATAACCACAGAGGTCTCAGCTGGTTGCTGTTTCCCTGAGACTCTTTCACCCAAGAGGCAGCCCCCTGAGTTCTCAGTGCTTGATCTACACCTTGTCTCTGAGTGATCTTCTTCACCCAGACCATCAGTGGCAAGTTGCTGTGTTTAAAGAAGGAGCATCAAGCGTGCCAAGAGCATGCCAGTCTTTTTTCAGCCAGCTGAAGACACTTAAGTCATTGACCAGGCCTTGATCCAGGAGGATATGCTAAGGAAATGGTGCTAAGAAATCTCACTATTTTAAATGATGGCTAACTGTCTAATCAGGTAAGATTAGATGTTGTGAAGATTTACTCATGATAAGATCACATATGATAAGCTGTTAACTTCTGTACACACAACTAAAAAGAGATCATCTACTGGAAATTATTCTAGACTGAAGATCAAAAGACAATCAGTCCTTTTTCAAGAACCAGATCTTTAGAATATCTGCCTTAAGATGGAATTTAATCCAATTAAGAAAAACCCAGATCAAAATTTGATCCACTCGAGTCATCCTGAACTTACAACTTTAACATTGTTCAATGAAGTGTGGTCCTATGACCCGGTACTGCGCAAATACTCAGCGTACTTGCTGAAGATACAGATGGCTAGACCCTACCTGGTGAATGAGAGAGCCTAGCAAATGTGGTCCAAGAGTGCGCATGTTTAGCACAATCCACAGGTAATTCTAATGTGCACTATGATTTGAAAAACCATGTTAGAAATTTAAACTGGGAAAGGTCAGACAGGATGTCCAAAATTCAGGCTCAAAGGGAAATTCTACAAAATTCATTTGTCATTCAGGTGGTAATGGTTTTCCCACAAGAGAAAATTAAAGCTCTTATTCATTCAATAAATTTCTCATTGTGCTCTTGCTAGATGCTGTGCCAAATGACTGGATTCAAAAATAAAATGTGCAGAACATTGCAAGAACCAGCTGAGAATCACCACACCTTAGGGTTTGTGCATATTAGGAATTAAAAATAAGAATTCAGGGGGAAAAAGACTAAGCTTCTGAAATGGAATTATCTAAGGGAACAAAAGCATTTAGAAGTGGATATAGGACACAGTTAAAGGCATCTAGTTATCTCTGGGGAAAAGCAGAGCATGGAGGAGTGAACAGACATTCATGTGACTATTTTAAAATAAAACGTTCTCTTGAACAAACAGATCAAAGTTTAGAGATGATTCCCATCCCACCCTGAGTCAGGTCTTTATGTTCAAATCAGAAAGCTGATGAACTTTTGATCTGCCCTTTATTTTTGTGGAAGCATAGATCTAAAAGCTATTATCAAACAAGGTCATGAAGACAGGATAAAAGGGTGATATATAAATCATTGTTGATTTCCCATAAAGTATCCATGAACTCTGCTGAAATACACTGTAGATACACCCACACACATCGCCAACACTTGGTGAACAATGGCTCCCTGATTACTAGAATAAGCTGAACTTTTTCCAGATTGACCACCTGAAATAGTTTCGACAAAGATGAACACAGAGTTACAGTATGAGAAGTAATGTATGCATAACTCCACTTGACCCTCATAGCTTTTGCTTCTAAAATAGATTTTGCAAAGTATTTGTGTTTATAAGTTGGTCCTCTGATCAAGCAAAAACAAAAACTGATTAAAATCAAGTGATTTTATCAACATCTTACCAGAGCCAAAACAAAGAAAAATACAGGTCAAAATATACTAGAATACAAACTAAGAATTGAGATAATGGAACTGTAGTTGATTTTTCTACATTGCCTAAAAGTTGAATAATGAAGAATATTACTTTATAATGAAAATACTTATAATTAATTGCTTAATAGGAAGTTTTATCTAATGACAAAATAAATTTTAAGTGAATATATATTCTGAAGTGTCAGTTTTTAGCAGTCATTGTTTCATTTCATCTGTTTATCTTTTATAATGTATTCTGCCCTTCGGGCCATATCATCTCTATTTTCTTTCAAACATATTTAAGCTTCAAAGGGTTTGCTATACCAAAAAGTTTTAGTTTTTCTTTTTCTCTTCTTTTTTTATTGTACCCTTACAAATTATAACTACCGCTGTCCACTCCATCTCCCATTATTCAAAATACCTGTGGCGAGCTGACTCTGAAAGCATATTGCTGTACCTATTAACTTTTGCTTCGGCACCTTTCTGCACACCTGACTCTCCTCCCCTGCAATTTTATATCCCCCCCTAACTAACACTGTTCTAAGTAATACATTATACATGACATCTGTCTTGTCCTAGTTTTTAAAATCCCTGTAGCCTCTTAAAACTCTTAACATCCTTGTTGTCAAATTCAGGCCAGCACTAGTATTCCTTTATGTAACATGTTTCCAGTCCTCTTTTTCTATGTTTGACCGTGTGTGACTTTTCTTAATCACATTTTGATTTCTCAAATTCTTCTTTGTGGCACGTTTCACCAATTTTGGACTAATAAAATGTGAACGACATTTTGTTTTCTACCAAAACTGTGACTGTTTCTCTATTTAAACTGTAGATAAAATTATACCAAACTATGGTGTAATTTGCCGTGCATCACACCCAGTTCCTCTCACAGAGAATGATGGGTCGCTTTATAATTGGTCTCTCAGAACATTGTTTAGCACTGGATGTCTAGCACATACTGTTGCCATTTCTTGCTCTCCTGTTCCTCTGCTGTGGTGTAAATACAGAAGGCCCATGATCAGAAGTGGAAGGCGACTGGTAGAAGGAGCCACCTAACTGGAGGATGTGGGCCACTGGGGCTGTGACTTTGAAAGGTACCTCTTCTCAGCTGCTTTCCTTTGGCTCTACTTCCTGGCCTCTGTGGGGATAGCAACTAGTACACTATATTTAATAACTATCTACTGCTTATATATTGGATCTATTTTTGCATAACATGTGAAGTTGGAGTCACATATGGGAATCTTGCTGTCTACTAGTAAGCCAGACATTAACAATACTTGGTAAAATTTAAAACAGTTTCATTCTTCTCACTCAATAAATTTTGTTACAGGACAGAGGGTATGACCATTTGGCTAGCATGCATGAAGCCCTGGGTATAATCCCCAGAACTACAAATAATAATAGTAATAATAATGTGAACAAGGCCAGCCTGAACTACATAGTGCAACCCTGCCTCAAAAAAATTAGGGCTGGGAGTTTGGCTCAGTGGCTTAAGTGCCTGCCTGGCAGGTGCAAGGTTGTGCATTCGATCTGACAAACAAAACAAAAATAATAATGGTAATAATAATAACAGCAACAATAATATCTTAGTCATTTTCTTGATTTTAGGACACCATATCCAATACCCACGACTTGAAGAAGGTTAAGTTGCATGGTTACAGTCCCTGCGTAGCTGGTTTAAAGCAGAATTGGCAGAGTGGGAGGGTCTGACAGAAGAGCTCTGCTCACGCACGTTCCGGCAGCCAGGAAGCAGAGTGAGAAGGGCGGAGCTGGGGTGAGATTCCCTCCTCCGGGTCACACCCTCGCGACCACCTCCAACCTGACCCTGGCTCATAACAGGAAGTCAACACTGACCTGCTGTGAATCCACTGAGGATAGCGCCCCATGATCCATTTCCCTGCCAAACACATGAGACTTTCGGGGGACCCTGGATCTCAATCATAACAGAATATAATACTATCTGTTGTGGAATGTATGACCAAAAATACTTTATAATATGATCATTCAATATTATGCTATGTGTGTTATTATGTAATGAATTAGCTATACTTGAGTAAATTTATAAACAAATATTTTAAAGTTTTGTGATTATTTCTAGTTGGTAAGTATTAGCAGATACGGGTCACATAAAGAAAAGTTCATACGGATCCTTAATTTTTATGACTATAAAGGAATCCTGAGACCAAAAGTTTTGAAAACTAATATTCTAGATATCCAGATAATCATCAGAAGAGACGTTTGAAGATCTCGTTTTTCTTCGGGGATCTCAGCCACCTTCTTCACCTAGCTCTGCAGTGACCATCTCTGCACAGGGTCTAACACCTCCAGATGAACCTGACCTTCTCTACCTCTTATCTGAACAGGGCACCTCTCGCTCTCCACACAAATCTTCCCTACTTAAATGAAGCTGCTCATTCTCAAATTGTCCTTGGTGAAAAGTACTTTTTTAACCCAATCCGCTACTGACTGATACTTTGTAAAACACTATTTAAAAAAGAACTGGTAGGAAAAAAACCTAGAAAAATCTTATAAAAAGATGAATCCAACTTATTTTACTGTAAAGTTCAACAGGCATAAAATTACTCAGTCCCAATGCTACACACAAACGTGTCTGCACACTTCCTTTCAGTTTGTGTATTTATAGTTTCATAGCGACAGACTTCTACTCACCACCACCCTTTCAGTAGAGCTGCACTGAGGGGTAGGAAAGCCCAAGACCTGCCCAGGATTTATATTTGCATAACCCAGAAATGCATTAGCTAAACACTTACCTCATGAGGTCACTTTTAGAAAAGAGTTGATGGCAAGTGACATGCAAATTTCTTTTTTTTTTTTTTTTCCATCTGTCTTTAGTGGTATGGGCAATAGAACCTAAAACCATCACACAGAGCTACATCCCCAGTCCTTTTTTGTGTTTTGGTTTGGTTTGATTCGATATGGTTTGTTTTGGTTTGGTTTTTGTCTTTACTTTTTATTTTGGGATGGAGTCTTACTGAGTCCCTAAATTGCACAAGCTGGGCTCAAATTTGTGACCTGACTGCCTCAGCCTCCCAGAGTGCATCCAGGAATATCCCATCACACCTGGCTCAGGTAAGTTTCTGATGCCCCATGGGACCATGTCACAGTCAAGCTTGACTGTGCTTAATTCTACAACGCATCTTCCTTCCTGCTTTGTCGACCCTGCCCTCCCGCTCTCTATGATGATACTTTTCCCACGAAGCACTCTAATTAACTTCGGTTCAGACCACCTTCTGGAGGGCCCAGGAAACAACACCCATCTTGCTCTCTGCACCTGGTTCAGTCCAGGGAGAAACGCAGGAGCTCAGAAAATGCGAGGCTCTGCTACTTTCCCCCTCGTGTTGTTTATTGTTTGTGCCTCTTGTGTTCATTTTCTGTTAACCCTTGGATGAAGTATGTTTTAAATTCTGTAAAGTTGGTGTAAGATTATCTGACCTATGAGAGCTCCTGCTCTTACCTGTGTCAAGACACTGTATTTTCTTTGCCATAACATTAAACCATTCAGCCACAGCCAAGACTCATGTAGCACTTACTGCTGAGTCTTATTGGTTATTGTGGCAAATACGTACATCAAAATCCTTGACTTGTCAATGGAGAAATGGGAAAAAAACATTTAAGTGATCTCTCCATGAACATTTTGTAATTAGTGATAGAATGATGAACAAACCCAAGTACACTGCTGTTTTGTTTTGCTTTGCTTTGCTTTGCTTTGCCTTGCTGTTTGGTGTTTTGAGAAGGGTCTTGCTGTGTAGTTGAAACAGGCCTTGAACTCTCTATGTAACCCACACTGGCTTCAAACTCATGGCAATCTTCAATACTGTTTTGTTTCCTTTATATTCTAAGAAGAGCAAATAGATGTGCCCAGCAAAAATCACCAACTAACACAGTGCTGTGACTCCTATGGTTAATATTTTAACATATGAATGACAATAAGAAGACATAAATGAATGAAAATATATTACTCGCAGAAAGAGATCAAGAGTTCTCCCTTAGAGGATACATGACCTTGCACAGTGTAAGTACTACCTAAATATACACTAAATCAAAAAACAAATGGTTAATCAATCTAAGCTTGGGATTTTCTGGTACTCTTCAAGAGTTTAAAACTATTCTGCTAGAATAAACTACACAAAGATTTCAAACACACAGACCCCAAGAAATATCGTAGATCTCAAGAAAAAGTTTTAAAGATAATCAAGGTTTAAAACACACACACACGCATGCACACACACACACACACACTTAATCAACAATCAATAAATCAGGTAAATGGAATTCATTTCATAGAGTAACAGTATAAGCATACTGAGAAAATTTCATCCTAAATCTCCATCAGCACACATGCATTCATTCTGAACAAATGTATCCGCTTGAGAGATGCCATCTACAAAAATTGTTCAGCACTGACTTTGTAAGTTCTTATGGCAAATTCTGAATAAGTGCTTGATACTAGAAGGAATAAGCAAACAAGGCAAGCCGTACATACTTAAAATGGAAGGATAACCGACTATCTAGTCTCCAGATGAAATATCATTCCCAGGGGTAAGTACAGCTTTGTGGGCAATTGACACTATCTGCCAGCTGCTCAAGCATGTTCTCAGACGGTGACTTGAAGGGCTCTGATCCAGTAAAGGCGAGGAACATAAGACTGCTTGAACCAGACTGTGCTCATTCTGACTTGAAATTACTTGGAAGAAAAAGTAATAAACACACCAAATATGACTTTTAAAAGTCCTGTAGATGTTTAAAAGTTGCTAGGGAAACAGTAAGTAATGTTCTCCAAAATTACAGCCAACTATCCAAACCCATATTTTCAAATACTGTAGTCACCAATCATATGTAAATATTGAAATATGTTAGTGCAACTAGGAAACTAAATGTTTAATTTCAGTGAAATGTAACTAACTCTAAATTAAATTTTATACTAATTAATTTAAACCCAACTAGGGAGGTGAAAGACTTCTACAATGAAAACTACAGAACACAGAGCAAAGAAATCAAAGAACACATTAGAAGTTGGAATGAACTTCTATGTTCATAGGTCAGCAAATTGATATTGTTAAGATTACCATATTACCATATTATTGAAAATTATCTAGAGATTCAATATAATCTCCTTGAAAATACCAATGACACTCTTCACAGAATTAGGAAAAATATGCTAAAATGTATATGGTTACAGAGAAGACCCAGAATAGCCAAAGTAGACCTGAATAAAAATATCAATGCTGGAGGCACCATGATACCTGCTCTCCAAATATAATGCAGAAACTTTGTAACACAGAGAACATGGCACTGCATAAAACAAGCATGTAAACCAATGGAATGGAATGGTGGACGCAGAAATAGACCTGTGCGGCTACAGCCATCGGATTCTCAACAAAGGTACAAAAAACACATATTGGAGGAAAAAAATAACCTGTTCAATAAATGCTGCTGGGAAAACTGGCTATTTATATGTGGCCAAATGAAACTAGATTCCTATCTATCATCCTGCACAAAAAAAAATTGATTCAAAATTGATCAAGGACCTAAGTATAAGACCAAAAATTTTGAAACTACTAGTAGAAACCACATGGAAAGTTCTTCAAAACACAGACACTGGCAACTACTTCCTGAAAAGGATTCCAATAGCTTTGGAAACGTTAGCAAAACTCCCAAATGGGATTACATCAAACTAAAAGGCGTCTACACAGCAAAAGGAAAATTAACAGTGAGGAGGCCACCTACTCAGTGAGAGAAAATTATTACCAGCAATTAATTGTAAAGTGGAGAAATATGCCCAGCATATGAAAAACTCGGCAAAACTTACACACACACACACACACGTGCACACACACATACACACAGGCACATACACACATAATAGGCAAATGAATTGAATGGACACATCAAAAGAAGTACAAATGACTAATAAGTATATGAAAAAAATGTTCAACATCTTCTATCATGGAAATGCAAATTAAAACTACTCTGAGATTCCATCTCACCCCAGTCAGAATGGCTATTATCAAGGATACAAAAAAAAAAAAAAGCAATAGTGAATGCTGGCAGAAATGTGGGAGAAAGGGCACACTTACACACCGCGGGTGGAAATATAAATTAGTACAACCACTGTGGAAGTCGCTATTCAGCTTCCTCAAAAAACTAAAAATCAAGCTACATATAATCCAGCTAAAGCACACTTCTGTATAGAGCTGAAGAAACTGAAGTCAGCATACTGTCTAGACACCCACATAGCCCTGTTCATCAGGACACAATTCATAGCAGCCAAGTTATGGAAGCAGCCTGAGTGCCTGCCGACGGACAAGTGAATAAAGAACATGTTGTGTATTTTTACTGTGGAATCCTATCCAGCCCTGACTGGTATCAGGTCATTTGCAGAAAAATGGATGGAACTAGAGATCATCACATTAAGTGAAATAAGCAGACTCAAAATGACAAGACAATATGTTGTCTGTCATACCGAGAGTTTTGAGGAAGAGGAAGAGGCAACATGGTATTAGAAGGAAGACAGAGAAAAGGTGGAAGATAAAAGATGGGAAGAGGGAAAGAAAATAAAGAGAATTGGGAGTATTACATATACAGTTATGAATATATTACAATAAAATCAATTATCCTATATAATGAGTATAACATAGTGAGTTGCATTTTATTCTAATTAATTTTGAATTATATTTCATTTATCCTAACAATTTAAATTTTAAAACTGCTACATTCATTGGAACACATTTAAATATAGTTGAGAGTGCATGAACATATAACTCTACGTTTTCAATTTAAATGCTATGAAATTTAAACACATATAAAGTGTTTTTTTCAGAGAAAATTTAATGTCCAAATTAAGATGCTGTTAGCTACTTCCAGAGTGAAATATAAATAAATAGTATCTCAAACACATCTGCTAATCCCGGTCACATCAGAATCCCAGACTTTAGGTTACACTACAAAGCTACAGTGATTAAAACAGCATGGTACTGACACAGAAACAGGCATGTGGATCAATGGAACAAGATAGAAGAAGCAGAGGCAATCCCAGGCTCAAACAGCTATTCAATCTTTGACAAAGAAACCAAAAGCATACACAGGAGGAAAGACAGTTTCCTTAATAAATGATACTGGGAAATTTTGATTCCACATGCAAAAGATTGAGTCTAGACTCATATATAACAGCTACATCTTGGAATCAGCATATATGTCCATCAGCAGATAAATAGATAAATATGGTATTTATATGCAATGAAGTACTGCTGTACCACAAAGAAAGATAAACTTGAGGCATAAGCAATTTGAGAGCATAATGTTAATGAAATAAGTCAAGACGAACAAGCTCAAATATATAACTGCATGACAAGTTAAATAGGAAATGGTGAGTTCAAATACTTCCTCAAAATCACATATTCCAATGTTTCAAATATATTTCAGTATACAGTATATACTAATTTGTTTCATTTATGCTAGTAGTTTATTTCAGTTTGTTGAAAAGAAAGTTTATGTTGCTATCTGCTTGTTGCTTTTTTGTGCAAATCTTTTTGATTTGTTTGTTTGTTTGTTTTAGATATGGTTTCATTATGTAGTCCAGGTTGGCCTTGAATTCACCTAAGTAGTCCAGCATAGCCTCAAACTTATGGGGATCCTCCTGCCTCAGCCTCCCAAGTGCTGGGATTACAGGCATGCACCAGCATACCTGACCTGGTTTATGTCTTGCATTGAATAACTACTTTGAAAATAAGGATACAAATGTAATAACTATTGTTACTCTATTATTTGGCTATGAATTTTTTTAATTTTTTCATAACAGTAAAAGTAAAAATAAAAAGAATACATCTGCTAAATACTAACTAAAGATTCAAAAATAAACAAAACCATGACAATTAAATATCAAATTGAATTTTAAATTCCCTCTTTAAAAAGTAACAAAACAGTACAGATAAATAAGAAAATATTCTGCAAGAAACGAGCTATAAATTTCATAATCTTGGGTTAGATAACAGAATATGTACTCGAAGATCAGGGAATCAGTTGGATTTTAAATATCCATAAGTCCCATTATTTTACTGGATACAAGTTCAACATGCAGCTAAGCAAGTCATATTGATATAGTAGTCAATGTTATCATTACTCAAAATCTCAAAACACATTACCAGGATTTGTTAAGAGGCTGTTGATTAGGGATAGGTGTAGAATTATGTGTTCTAATATATTAAAAGGAAATGTTCAACCTAAAATGAAACTAAAACCAAAGATAAAAAAGTTGAGTAAGTTTTGTCTCGCTTTGCTTCTACTCTTGCCCTGAAGATCCCCCATAGTCATCTTTTTCTGTGTAAATTATGTCACTTCTGCCAAAAGAGCATCAATGCAAAGCATTGAGAATAAAATCCACTCTCATTAATAGCCTGCAAGTTCCTTTCATAATTTTTACTGTACTCTGTGATCACTTTACTGTTGCTGTCATTTTTACTTCACACTCAGAGTCATGTTTCTATATAGTAATTCTTCAAAAAATATGCAGTGAATAAAGCAATACATCCAAATAATCCATTAACATCCCTATTAAGCAAAGCAATGAGAATATGCTAGGTACCTATATGATTTCTTTCCTATCTCAAAGTTTTCTTGGATATGAACTTTTACTAGAATGTAACTGGAAGATTTGATGAAGACTGCAAGACACATGTAGTATGGTTCTTAATTATAAACTTCCATGGAAAGAGCAGGATTGAAGTTCAAGCCCTCTGACCCTACTGCACTTTAACCTTCAAAAGCGGTTCAGTCTCCAGTACAAAAAAAAAGGTACTGGAATATCAATAGTACCTAGTATGAGAAATTTGGGGATCCACAAATACCAAGTGTCTTTCCTGTGTTATGCTGATTTCTGGAGAATAAACATTGACAGGTGATAAACAGCTCATTTTGTGGTATAGTAAAGAGATTCATGACGGTATTTCCTGAGTTTGGATCCTCCTGTTCTACTCCTTATCAGCAGTTCCCTTGAAAAATATAATTCCTCCTGATTCTCAGTTTTGTCCAAAATAAAGTGGAGTTGACGCAGCAGCACATATTTCTCAGGGCTGTTATGGAAAGCAGATGAGCAAAGCAATGTGGAAAGCACTTTGCAAACTTTATATGCACTGTGTACTGTAAGCTGTCAAAACTATTTCATTCTAAGCTCTCCCTTCCCTAAGCATAATTTATGATTCTCATTTTTGCTTAGAACAAAAATATTATGGCAAGCTAGATAAATGGGAAGATTTAATCATCACATAATGGGGGACATTCATGTGACGAGGACTGTTACGCTGGCACAGTTGCTGATCTTGACATCAGTCTGGTCTCAGTGCCAATCAAGCTTTTATATAAATCGCTGTGTGTGTGTGTATGTGTGTGTGTGTGTGTGTGTTTGTGTGTGTTTCATAAATTATGTTCCATACTGTTAAGTACTGTTTCCCAAAATAAAACAAGCTCTGAGAAATTCATTCATTTTGGGGATATTTAATCATTCATCCTCTTCTCTAAGAGTATGAAAATGTCCTAAATTATGCTGTATTTTCTAGGATTTACATCTCATTTTATTTGAATCAACTCAAAAGCCAGTTCTTCCTTCTCAAAATGTTTTCATATATTTAGTAAATATAAATATCAGGTCATCACCTACACTATCTACTCATATCTCAGTAGAAAAGAGCATTTATTAAGGTCTCGGTTGCCTCTCTGTTATGGCTTTGATTGTAGCATGAATTTTATCAAGAGTACTTGCTTATCTTTTTCTTCTGATTATATAACAACAAGGATTAGGATTAGAGACACAATGCTTAGTCCATAACTATATAAACTATAAAAAGTTATCCATATTTATGGCACTTATTACATAATAAAATGTCAATTATAAGCTACATTCTAATTCTAAGGTCTACTTTTTCACTTCTGTCCATAAATTAACTTACATGCCTATAGAATTTATAGCATTTCTAGCTGAAATTTTTTTTTCTTATGGGAATTTTTTATCAGCATATCTTTTTGCTTCTGCTGAAATCAAAAAGAAAGAAAATGTACAACCCCAGGAAACTGCAACACAGTAATATCAAGCCAGAGCTAATGCAACCATTCCAATTAAAATAAGAAGTTAGTGGCTTTAAGGAAAAGAAAACAATCTAGTCTCAAAATAAAGAGAATCAGTAGGAAACTAGAGAAGGGCAATATGGAAAAGAAGATGCCTTTTCATCCATCAGGAGGAAAAAAAGGGAATCAAGTGCTCCAGGAATAAAAATGGTGAAACATAGTTCAAACATGAAACTAACTCACATGTGACACAATTTTGAGCAGGCAGTCGAATGCAGAGCAGGTGACTGTGAATGTTAGCAATTTTAGCACGTGAAACTAAAAGTACAACTTCCAGGCTTGAAGTATGGAGAAGGAAGGCTAAACACACAAACACTTTCATTTTACAACTTTGAAAGGCAAAAATGCACTTTATAGATGATGAAATCAGATTTAAATAAATTATATAAATTTGCACATCTATTCAACTAGGAAATTTTTGAAAGATATAACTGTGTTGCTGGGAGTTTGGCTCAGTGGCTTAAGTGTCTGTCTGGCAGGCACGAGGTTGTGAGTTCAATCCCCGGTGCCACAAAAAAAAAAAAAAAAAAAAAAAAAAGATATAACTGTGTTGAGAGGAAGTGGGAAAAAATGTTTGGGTAAATGTACTATAGCAATAGACAATACAGAAGTTAATACATTAAGAAATAAACTGAGAAAAAGAAGACTATTTAACAAGACAATGGCAATAACCACTAATGAAGTTAAATGCAGTTTAAAATGTTTACTTCTGGGAAGATGGATTGAGATGGAATATACCAGGAGAAGATCATTTTCTCTGACAGGGCTTTCTGCACTATTTAACTTTAAAATGTCTCCATCTGACTTAAGACCATACTGATAAGTGAGATAAATCAAACCCACATGTGTAAATACCATATTGTCTCCCTAGTGTAAGAAACTGAAAAAGTATATATGATCCAAAATCTACAATAAATACCATGTAAGGGTAAAAAACTGCTCAAAGAGCAAAAGTAATTGGGAAAGGGAAAAGGAAGAAAGAAGGAAGGGAAAAGGAAAAAGACATAAATCTGTATATTTGTTTATGTAAGATAACTAAAATGACTATACAGCTGAATGTGTTAGTTATTGAGAAAGGTCGGTTAATGCTCATATGATTAGATCAATTTTGCACGTCTATATCGGTTAATGTAAACAACCGTGTTGAAGGTAATGACATGTAATATAACAACCATTGTCAAGTTCCTATCATCTTGTTTTGTAAACCTACAATGTTACTGTTGTGGATTCGCAAAAAAAATAAATAAATAAAATAAAATGTCTCTATCAGTGGTGTATACAGACAATGTCAATCAGTTTCTCAAGAAGATACAGTCACCTGGATGTCTCACAGCTTACACCTAAAATCACCATATTGAATTCATCGTCATTCTCTATCAGGAATTGCCTCTTGCTATATTCCTTTTATACTTCTGTAACTCACTCATTCATTCATTCAAAAACTGAACACCCAGTTTGAGCCAGGTGGTGAGGTGCTCAAAGTACAGCGAGGAACAGTGTGAGCTTGGTCCATTTGCTTGAAGTCTGTATCTTAGTAAAAGATAAAGCACTGACACACAAACTGACAGAAAAAATAACGTCAAGTTATCATAAAGCCGTTAAGAGGAATAAGCAAGAGGCTAAATGGTAGGAAACCGGAGAGACTCTTTGCCAAGATGTGTAAAGGGGCATTCTAAACTGAAACCTAGAGAAGGACCCATGTTTAGTAGACAATTGTCGTACTTCTGGCTACTCAGTATCTTTTGAATATTTTTCTGTATTTGGAAGATATCCTATTTCATAAGAAAAAATGTATTCTCAGATACTCAGTCATACTGGAGAACGATACAGCATTATTCAAAATCTATTACAATTAAGAAAAGGAGCCAGTCTCAAGAGATCACATATTTTATTATTTAATTTATATGAAACATACAGAATAGGAAAATCTACAAAGAAAAAAATGACATTACAGGTAGCCCACCCCACTGGGAGGGTGTGAAGAAGAGGAAGAGAGAATGGAGAATGATTACTTGCAACAACAGAAATTCTTTTGAGGATGATGAAAATATTCTAAAATTAGATTGAAACATTGTTTGAACAACTGCTTGACTATATTGAATTTCCAATATTGGTGTAATCATAATTCACTAACATAAAGAACTTTTTAAAAGATCATCACGGGCTCAAAGAATATAGGTTAAGAATTGTGAAGAATGCAGCCGGGCGTGGTGGCGCACGCCTTTAATCCCAGCACTCGGGAGGCTGAGGTAGGCGGAGCGTTGTGGGTTCGAGGCCGGCTTGGGCTACAACGCGAGCGCAAGGCCGGCCTGAGCTACATAGTGCGACCCAGCCTCGAAAAACCAGGGCCCGGAGTTTGGCTCAGTGCCTCAAGCGCCTGCCCTGGCAGGTGCGAGGTTGTGAGTTCAATCCCAGGTGCCGCAAAAAAAAAAAAAAAAAAAAGAATTGTGAAGAATCAATTCAATGGGAACAAAGCAATACTAATTGTGTGTTTAAATATTGGTGGTTAAGGATCGATCATGTTGTGCTATTGCTGAGCACCAGACCAATTAACACTGGCACCCACATGTACTTTATTTATTTTTTTTAATATTTTATTAATAATAGAAGACAAGACAGAAGAGAATCCCCCATACTTGCTACATTGCCCACTGTAAAGAGATGCTTGGGTTGCTGACCAGAGGCCTGGCCAAATCTACAAAACAAAAGTTGGTTGATGTTCCTTGGTTGCTATCAATCCAGCCAGACCTCCGAAACAGCAGGTTGCTTACGGGGCGGGGGGGGGGGGTTGTCCCTGATTCCAAGCCCGCGCGCCGGTGCCGCTCGGGCCGGGCGGGGGCCCCGCAAGGAGCCCCTCTCCTTCTCCTCCAAGGTCCTGGGTTCAGGACCCCGGAAGGCAGTCCATGTTTAGTCCTGATCGGTGCCTGCCACATGCACTTTAAAATTGATTGTGAAATCCAGAACTCTCTAAAGTGCAAGGTCCAGGCAAAAAGTTCCATTTGCTTCAACTACGATAGCTGCTTTGGTAGTGAGAAATGGAAAGACTATAAATATTTGGAGTCAGATGAGGTAAAACTCAATGTTAGGTTAGATGTGGAGAAGTAGGGTCAAAGCCTAATTGCCTACCCACCACCTACCCCACTATATCTTGGAAGTAAAACAGAAGGAGAAAGAAGAAATGGAGCAAACGAAAGAGAAAAAGTATAGAAGAAGAATTAAAGTACAACTAGAGTTGTTTTGTTGATATTTTGAACAGTCATGTGCTTCATGCTCTTTTCCTCAAATCCCAGCAGCTGAGTATTGATTTGTGTCAGTCCATCAGTCATCAAATTCCCCAAACCAGAGTCTGATAGAAGGAAGTGCATACAATGTAACATTGCCAAAAAAAATTAGTCATCCTTCAGCATTTGCAAGGGGTTGGTACCGGGATTTCCCTCAGATACCAAAATTTGGGGATGCCCAAGATTCGTATAAAATGGCATCCCTGTTACTTATAGAGATGATAAAATATAAATGCTATACAAATACTCATTATATTACTGAGGGAATGATGACAAGAGGAAGGTCTATGTATATTCACTCCATCTACAAGACTTTCAGAATATTTTCTATCCACGGTTGGTTTGAATCTATAGATATGAAACTCACAGACATAGAAGGATGACTGTATGAAGTGTTTTCCAATAGAACTTCCAATATGATTTTCCTTATTTAGAAAAGAGCAAGAGCGAGACAGAGAAACAGGTACTCTGCTGATAGACTATTATCTTAGCTGGATAAGACTGTTTCCTTGAGTCCTGTATTTATACTTCCACTACCGTCCATTTAGCACTTATTACATGTTTAACTCTTTGTTCTATGTACTTTGTATCATGTCCTTCTAACGCACAAGTAATTATGTGTCTTAACCATCCTCAGCTTCTAGCACATTGCCTAGCACAAAGGAGCTCCTATTAAATCCTTGTTGGATGATGTGGCATAAGGGTTAAAAATAAGGACCAATATTAAATGCTGTGAAGCTGGAAAGATTTAAATGGCCTAACCACAAGTTTCTCTTTCCACCCTGCTCCTGCAAATAAAGTCATCTTTGCAAACAACCCCCCTGGTCAAACAGACCAAGTGCAACTCCTGCTTGTCTTTAAATAGCCAGTGTCAGTTTTTTGTCAGTCTGTGGGTTTGCTCAAACAAGCCCACCACATACTCTTGAGTGACTTGGAGACCCCCACACTCTGATTACTATGAAGCATACCTTGCACAGCTCCTAGTTATTCATTCTGCCCCCCACAGTGCAACCTAAAGACTTCCTGTGTTGCATGTTATGTGTTGCATGTTCCACATATGTGCCTGCCTGATTCTGATGCTGGCGTTCATATAGGCCTCACACTGTTTGTTCTTTCATCTTCAGTGAGGTTAGTTCAGGCTTCCCCATGACACAGCATTGATTCCAGGAGCCACTGGCATCATCAGTTCAATGTTAGGTGTTGTGTCAGCAGCCATCCCCAAAACTATACAACCTGGACCCCTCCTTCACCAACAAGGAGGCTAAAGCAGATGACCGCATGGACAAGTATGAGATAGGAGATTAGGGTGTGGCAAAGCTGGCTGGGCACGTAGACGTGACCTGTTAATTACAAGATCCCAGACACATGGGACTTCTCAGAAGAACAGGAGCAGTTTTTCAATAGGATAGTTAGGTCTGACGTCAGTCTGAGATGTGGGATCCTAGCACCACCTCTAGGACCCATGTGGAGAAGTTCTCCAGGGTTTACCCAAGATCTGGGTAACACATAAATACACAGACTCCACGAGGAGCTCGCTACTGGGCCTTTCCTCGCAGCAGCCCACACTGCTTTCTCCAGGATGTGCTTGTACTCAACCCAAGATCGCTCTGCAGGGTCAGGTTCTCCCCCACTCTTCACTTGTTCTTTTTCAAATAAACTTTGTCACGGTTTTTTATTTGCTTTGTCTGGTTCTTTGTTTGAGACAAGAAGATCCTGAAATCTAACTTTGGGAGGTGAGGTGAACAACTCAGAACCTGGTAGCTTATTTGGCAAGTCACTTTTAGAAGCAGGCAACCTGGAAACATTTTGTTATAGCCATCGAGGAGGATCAAAATTGAGGAGATTCTGACAACAGATGTACAGATGTACGAATTGGTAAAAGAATAAATATACCAGCGGATTGCACTTGAACTGAAATAATTTGGATTGTTATTTTATCCTTAAACTAATTAGCATAGTTATAGCACGTTCCTATCATTTGTACTTCAATGAATGGAGGGGGAAAAAACTTTGTAGTCGGGAAGGTAATTTTTCATCCAATGTTTCTTAGCAAAGACTAAAAAGTATACAAACTCTAAAAGTTGCAGGAATCTTAAGATTAAAAACTAGAAAACCCTAATAAGCAGCTTTCACCAGAGTAGATGAATAGCAAGATAGTCGTTTGAAAGTTACTGGTTTAGAACCACAGTTGAAGTGCTTTTGTCCCATAGTTATTCCAGTGCCCTGCCCCCAACTGAGAGATGAGAGAGTAACTGTCCCAAGGAAGATCTAAGAGATCCAATCACTGTTTCTTCAAAACATTTCCTTTTACTTTAAAAATGAAGCAGCTAAGCAGGAGTATTCCAAGTTAGAGCTCCACTGGGTCAACTTAGCAACTCAATGAGACTGCCTCAAAATAAAAAAGGGGAGGATGGGGATGTAGTTCAGTGCAAAGACCTTAAATTCAATCCCCATTACCAAAGAAAAGAAAAGAAAAAAATTCAAGGAACTATTGCCTTCTACTCCACACTGTGCCCACCTTATCTATTACGGTGTAACAAATCACACCAAAATTTTGTGACAAACAACTGTGTTATTTGCTCATGAGTCTATGAGTCAGTCCTTTGGGCTGAGCTAGCTGGGGTTGTTCATGTAGCCGCAGGTATCAAACTTCTGGAGGCCCAGCTGGAGTGGCATGGGCCAGGATGGCACTACTCATCTGTCTTCAGTGGATGCTGGCTGTCATCTGGACTTCAGCTTCCCCTTGGTCTTTTATCCTCAAGGTGACTGGTCCAGGTTTCCTCATAACACAGTACTTCCTCTGCGACTGAACACTGTGAAGACTTGAGAAATTCAGAAATCAGAAAAAGTCACTCCTGCTGCAGACCGCTGGTCAAAGTCAGCCACTGGGCCTGAGCATAATGTAAAGAGAAGAAAACACACTCTGCCTCCAGGGAGGAGAAGCAACGAGATCACACTGTGAAGAAGTGTGCTCACAGGGTAGCAAGGACCTACCTGTCTTCTTTTTGTGCTACCTACCATGCCCTTTACCATGACACTGAGAAAAATGTGTTCAGACTTCCACCGCAGCCTCTGACATGTCCCTACATGTTCCTGAGGGTATCTAGAAGCCAGGACAAAAAGCACAGATCTAAAAGAACGTGCACATTATGCTGTGTGAACGTTTTAGTTAGGACACCCTCTGAGTAAGATGAATCGCATCACTGATATTCAAAGATGTGAATGAAATAACATGAAGCAAATTAGTAGACTCCAGTGGGATTTTCAAGGCCTATAAAATATTGATTTTTCTTCCTTTTTCTGTATTTCATAGTGTTGGTTTTAAAATGGCACAAAGGGAAATGCATGAGTTTTACACTGGTAAGCACAAAGAAATAAAGTCCACAGATAGCCACATGTGCACATAACAAATGATGCCCAAGTAGCACCAAAACCACCATCACAGCCTAAAAAAGATTTTACAGTACCTCACATACTCTTGTCTGACACTCTTCTCCACTTCTAGAAGGTCTACCATGCCACAATCATTTCAGATCCAGAATTTTAACTCACGAGAACTTGATATCTTCTCTTCCTTGAGTCTTTGTGAATGTCTCAAACCAATCCCTGGCTGTGGGCTTCCAAGTTCCTTCTATTCTTTAATTTTCCAACCTTTAGTCAGATTCTGTAGCTCAAGAACACTGATAGGGAATGTGAGCACTTTACCAACTGGCAATCTTCAGTAAGGTTCACTACAGAAATAAACACTTTCTCAAACAGCGCTTGGTTAATGAGGCTGTTAACCACTGCAGTTCTTTCCATCTTAATTCAACTGCATTTTGGACAGAATCACTATACCTATTGCTACCAAGTCAGCTTAATGCCAAGTTGATTTCTCATCAAAAACAAAAACTAATTACACAGAAATTCTTCAGCATTGCTGAAAATGTGATATCCCACTAACTCTTTTGACTGGGAATGGAGCTTGCCCACAGTACCTTGGATATCTTGAGTTTGTCGATCTGCAGCAGGATCTCACAAAGCTTGCCAAGGAACAAAGCTAAGCAATTTGTAGTTCTGAATAAAGCATCCACCAAACAAAGGTTTCCCTTTGTTTTGAAATGCAACTTTTTTATAAATCCGAACACTTTTGCTTTATCTTTGGATTGAACAATGCCACCCACAGATTAAGAACCCATAAATATTAGTGCATTTTATAAAAAGACAAGTGAGCTTCACTATAAGCTGCTAGTGTGACTCTTTTGCCAGAGTAAAGAGTTAAGCTCCAAAGATGATCTAGCAAAGTTAAAAAGTGGTCAGAGTTTATAACAAAATTATCTTATTGTAGAAAGCTGGGAGGGAGTCACTGCTGGGAAATATTTAGAAAAGTACACGGAGTCTTAAATTATTGTAATTTTCTGCCTTGTGATTTTGTCTTACTTTATTTTCTCATTTTGCAATTTGGAATGTTATTAGATGCTGACTTTTTCTGGGTTTTCACCCCCTGAACTGACTTTCATGTATTTAGAGTAAAGGAAAACACATAATTAGCCAATAATGTAGATAAATAAGCTACTACAATTATAAGTTTTCCAGGAAAAATAACTACAGTATCACAAAAAAAAATCATAGCTTAATTTCTACAGCTTCTGGGTCACATCTTTCTCATCCCAATTTATTAATAAACTCAAATAATAGTTATAACTGATATTCGTTGAACAGGATCTATGTGCAGGCACCGTCCTAAGCATTTTCCAAATCTCTGCTCATTGTAACCCTTCCAGCAGCCTCACAAGAGATACATCATCTAGACACAGGGTTTGAAGGAAGGACCATTTGCTGGCACTTGAATATCATTTATAAACTTACATGCCAGCATGACTGGCCATAAACACAGTAACCACCTTTGGGTCTTCAAAACAGAAGCTGCTTAATTAGCAAACTATGACCACAATGAAAAGTAGACAAATTATAAAGTTTTCTTCATAAACAAAAATATTGCCTGAATTTTTTATTACCTGAATTTTTAAAACAGAATTAGACAAATATTCACCAGAGGTCCAAGGAATTCTACTCCTAGGTATTTACCTAATAAAATTTCAAATAATCCACACATGGGTCTACACAGAAATGTCCACAGTGGTTTGTGGTAGCAGTTGTAGTCACAGTAGTCGTAGTAGTGAGTTTGGGACCCAGGCTTTATGAGCGAGGGGCCAGCACTCTGCCACTAGCCTACATCCCATACACGCCAACTCCTTCTTAATTTATTTTGAGATAGGATCCACACTAAGTTGCCCAGGTTGGCTTTAAGCTTGCATTCTCCCCCTCAGCTTCCTAAGTAGCTGGAATTACAGGTGTGTGCCAGTACACCTGGCTATCTATATTATTTTTGGTTTAGTGTATGTTTGTGATGCACGATAATTTTAATCATCTTGGTGAATTAGTATATATACATAGTGGCATCTTATTCATTTTTGATCCCCTTTACCTCCCTATCCTCTTGTTACGGTTTATAGCCTGATGTACCCCCCAATCCTTATTGCCATCATAGGTGGGAGGGTGGGAAGGTAATTTGAGCCTGGGTTGCTATACTCGTGGATGGATAGTGCATGGACAAGTTTCTAGCTGCATGTGCTGTTCGGAGATGAGGTCTTGTTGGAAGAGGTGAGTTACTGGGGCCTAGAAGGGGGCCCCTCCCTCCCCAGCTCCTCCCTTCACCTTCTGCTTCCCCACCACCATGAAGACAGCAGCATCTCCTTCACCATGCCCTCTGCCATGCTGTTTCTTCTTGTGAGCTGGCTGAGCCTGGAATGAAATGTGAGCCAAAACAAACCTCTCCTCCTTAAACTGTGTGTCAGGTACTGTGTCCCACAATGGAACACTGTCCTTCTGCCCTCTTTACTGAAGCGCCTTCCCATCTCTGCAAAGTCTGTCTCCGTTTCCTAACATTTTTCTTTCATTGTGCTCTTTAAGTTATTTAAATCTCAGGTTTCTCATATAAGAGAACCGTGCAATATTTAGCCTTCTGGATATAATTTATTTCACTATGCATTATGGTCTCTTTTCCTACAAATGACTGAAACTCTTTATACGGCTGAGTAATTATTCATCGTGTCTGTATATTTTTCTTTATCTGTTTATCTGTTGATAGACATTGGAGCATTTCCATAATTTAGGTATTGTGAATTGTGCTGCTATAAACATCAGTACGCATGCTACATTGTAATATGGATAATTTAACTCTTTTGGGAAGATACCTAGGAGAGATATACCTGCATCAAATGGGAGGGTGTTTTTGTTTTTGTTTTTGTTTTGAGAAATCTTCACACTGACTTTCATAGTGGTTATTTATTGAGTCTGTCATAATATCCACTCTTAGTGGAATAAAATGTAATTTTAGGGGGTTTGTTTTGTTCTGTTTTCTTTTTGAGCCTTAAGTATTTATTACCTTTGGTTTTTTAATGTATAATTTATTTCACCGTATTTGCAATTGTTGTCTCTTCCTGTTGAATTGTTCCTTTTCCCAATATTTAGTGATATTTTCTGTTTCTTCTGATTGATTTTGGCTTGAATTATACTTTGTCTGAAAGTAGGAGCACTACTGCTTGTTCTTGGGATCCTATTGCATCGTGTATCATGTTTTCATTCTTTATTTGCAGTCTATGTACTTCTTGTATATAAAGCGTGCTTCCTGCAGGCAATATATCATTGAGTTTTGGTTTTTAACCCAAACTGCCAATCCATGTCTTCTGATTGAAAAGTTAAGAGTGCCATTAATGAAAAGTATTTATTTTATCCGGTCATTGCATTATTTCTCTAGTGCTGATTCCTTTTTCTTTAAATTCTTTTTATCAATGAAAATTTTTATTTTTCCATCAATTTTGAAGGATGTAGTACTTAGAAAAGAAAATGTTTCCTTTTAGTTCTTGAAAAATTTGTTCCAAGCTCTTCTGACCTTTAGTTTGTGTTCAGAACACTGACACTCTGATTTAATAATTAGTTGATTGTGTCAAACTGAGTAACAAACATCCAACTCAATTGGATCAGTATAGTTCTGGATGTGGAAGACCCACCCTAAGGAGAATTGTTGCAAAAATGATGTAAAGAGAAACAAAGAAGGAAGGCTTGCTTCTGTTTCTTCAGAGGAGGAGTTCTAGTCTTCACCTTAGATGTTGTCTCACATTTCCAGCACAAATTCTTCAGCCTCCTGATGTGGCCTCACCAGGGAACTACACGGAGCTCCCGGCCTGTGACTGGATCCTTTGGGTCTCAGCATGACGTTCTGCACTCTTCCGCACCAGACTCTGTGGCTGAACTCTGTTAGTCAATCTTCCAAAGTTTTACATATTTGTATATCCTACATTCAATCAGTTTCTCTAATAAGCACTGACTGGTACACCGATAGTCTAAGTTACTTGATGTTTTTCTCTAATACTCTTTAGCATTTTCTCTTTGTGTTAAATTTCTGAGATTTTGACTATGCTGCATCATGGAGAAGTTCTCTTCTGATTGCGGTTATTTGGGCTTCTATATGCTTCATATACCTGACTAATGAATTCTTTCACTAGATTTGGAAATTTTTCTGTTATGATATTGGTGAATAAATTTTTATGCCTTTGATCCCATCTTCTATCCTTTCCTTAACTTCTGTAATTCTTAGGTTTCTGTTTTGTTTTGTATTTAGTCATCTAGTGGCTGTCAAATCCATTTTCCATGGCATCTTGTTCTTTTTACAGCGCCATCAAATACATTATCTAACACATCAACCTGTTTTCGCATTCTGATATTTTCTTTTCAGATTACTCAGACTTGTTGCCCTTTCAATTGAACTTTTCATAGCCAGGATTTCTGCTTAATTCCTTTCCATAATCTTTAATGCTTCTTTTTTAAAAAGTGGTTATTCATATCTTGCATTGTTTTCTTTAATTCAGTCAACTTTTTGTTTGAGTCTTCTTTAAACCCATTGACTACTTCAGTTAGCTGTATATTTTCTTAATGGCCAAAAACTAAAAAAATCCAAAGTCCCTCACAGGGGAATAAGTGAATAAATAATCTGATTATGAATTGTCAATTAATATTCAAGTAATGAAATACTATTCCACAGTAAAGAGGAACAAGCTACTGAATAAGTTGTGGACGATTCTCAAAACCATCATGCTAAGCAAAGAAAATAGGCAAAAAAAATACTTACTGTATAGCCTCCTTTATATAGAATTCTAAAATAGGCAAAATCACTCTATATTTACAGAAAGCAGATCAGTGATTGTCTGGGACAGAAAGGAGAAATGATCACAAAGAGGCAAAGAAAGGAATTTTTAGAGTTTTGTGTTTGTATCTTGATAGGAATGCGATGATTATGTGTGTGTACGTGTGTGTGTGTGTGTGTGTGTGTAACCCTTAAAAGACATATTACACAATTAAATGGTTGCCTTTTTCATTATATGAAAATTAAAACTAGGGTGAATAAATAGAATAAATGAAATGATTGCATTCAAAAGTTTATTTAAATAAAAATTCTCTTTCCCTAGACTCTTATGTGTTTTTAACTACACAGTGAGGAATAAAATAAAAACACAAAGTACTAGCCATTAATCAAGTAAAAATCATTTTAGTTTGAAATAAAGATAACTTCTGAATTATGTTTGACTTTATTTAAGTCAAAGATCACTTATTCAACATTATACATTTGTTATTTATCACATTTCTATCTTGAGGAATTAACTTATATCTTACATGCCACTACTGTAAACTCACCAAAAATAAAGTATTTTTCTTCTTTCACAACAAAATAAGAGAAGTATGAGTCCAACAAGGAAACTGACAATCATGACAGGCCAGTCCTTCCATTCAAGTTAGGAAACAAGCTCAGGTCCCACCCCCGTGCACCACTGCCACAGTCAGAGAGCTTGCTTTCTGCATCAGCCAACGCAGGTAGTGAGACAGCGCCAAACATGGCCCTGTGCACCCACCCACCACCACTGCTGTAAAGTTTGCCTCCCTTAGGTAACCAGCATGGGCAGGGAGAAACAGCCAGATATGCCCTGTGCAACCACAAGCCACCATTGGAGACCCTCGCTACCTTTAGGCAGCCAGTGCCCACCAGGAGAATCAGACAAACACAACCCTGTGTGCCTGCCACCATTGGGGGAGCCCCAGTATAGACAGGCAGGCTGAGAGAAGCAGCCCCACCACCGCACACCCCTGGCCATCAGGGAAGCCTCAGTGTAGCTGCACAGGTCTGGAGAAGCCTGACCCATGCCTTGCTACCTTCATGGGAACCTGGGTTGAGAGAAACACAAGTGGCTGCCCTATACCCCTACACCAAGGAGGGATAGCAAATGTAGGAAGTGCCTGGGACCCCACAACTGGCTTGTCAGGAAAATATCAAGATGAGCAAAAGGCAGTCTCAGACCTCCAGCACACACAGAACAAGTCTGGGAGATATAGTCATGGAAGAAAATGGAAATCACACCTGAAATCTCTGATAGGATAGCAACTGAAGTAAAAAAACAACTTCATGAGATTGTAATCAGATCGAAATATTATCTCAGGTAAAAGAAGAAATCACAAACATAATGAAAAAATTGCTGAGCATATCTAAAGAAGGCATAGATTAAAAAAAAAAAAAGAAGAAGAAGAGCATAGGAAAATGATGGAAACCTTGAATGAACAATACAAGAATGAACTATGATGCATGAAACAGACTCAAAGAGATATCCAGGAAGTTAAAAACTCCACTGGAAGCTGGCAAAACTGATGGAAAGATACTGAAGATACACTTTCAGACTGGGAAGACAGGATTGCAGTTAGCCATTGTGAAAGGAAAGATCTCTTAAAAATAACAAGGAACCAGGAAATAACAATTCAAGGGCTACAAGATGACACAAAGAAAAATAATTTAAGACTGATAGGTATCAGTGGAAAAGCAGGGGGGGTCAACAAAAATTACATAAAAACACTATTTACAGAAGTAATAACAAAAAATTTTCAAACATGGGAAAAGGATCTGGCATACAGGTAATAAGGCATATAGAACTCCAACTAGCCATAACCAAAATAAATCTACACCTATATATATAATAATCACGATCCCAGAAATTCAGCATAAGAACAGAATATTAAAGGTTGTTACAGAAAAGAAATAGTTCACCTATAAAGAAAATCCCATCAGAATCAAGGCAGACTTCTCAACACAAGCCTTCAAGTCAAGAAGAGTTTGGAGTGAATTGTTTCCTTTTTTTTTTTTTAATAACAAAAAGAATGTATAGGACAGTAGAAAAACATCAACAAGAAACACAAATGTTATGAATGCTATACTATTTTCAAAAGAACAATTCACAGTAAAAATGAAGTCTGCAAATGACCCTGTGAAAACTACTTTTCATTCAACCTGAAAGAAAACAACTTCCAACCCAGATTGACGTACTCTGCAAAACAATCTTTCAAAATTGATGAAGAAATAAGATACTTCCATGATAAAGAACAACTGAAAGAATTCATGACCACCCAACCAACCCTACAGAGAGTGCTGAAGGATATTCTAGAGAGATAAAGATGACCATGGTTCCAGGAACAGCAGCAGAGGGGGGGTCGCCAAACAAGACAGGCAACTGAATGAAGGGGGAAAGTGGAGGGCCAGCTGCAGGAGGAGAGCATGGCAGAGACAAGCCAATGGATGCTGGTAGTAACCATAAATGCAGATGGCCTCAATTCAGCAATAAAAAGAAACACAGGGAGAATGGATCAAGAAACAAGATCTATCAATATACTGCATACAGGAAACACATTAAACTTGAAAGGAAATTCATAGGCTGAAAATCAAAGGAGAGGAAATAATTGTTACACATGACAGGAGACTAAAAAAACCAAGGGTAACTTGCCCATCAACCACAGAATAGATAAGAAAGATATGGTATTTTCATACAATGGAAAGCTCCTCAGTCACACAGTAGGATAATCTCAAGGCTTTTGCAGGTAACTGGATGCAACTGGAGATCACACTCATGGGTGAAATGCTTTGGTGTTTTGTTGTGTTTTGTTTTGTTTTATTTTGTTTTGTTTTGTTTTGTTTTAAAAGAAAAAAAGACACATATAAGAAAGACAAAAAGCAAAAGAGACAAATGACTAGAGTAAATGCACAACAATAACATTATAGGTTTACAAAACAGAATAATAGAAACTTGGCAATAGTTGCAATATTGCATATCTTTGCCTTCAAAATGGTTGCTTACATTAACAGATATAGACCTATAAAATTGATCTAGTCATATGAGTATTAATTGTTCTTTCTCAATAACTAATACATTCAGTCGTATGTTCATTTTAGTTATTTTACATATACATATATATAGATTTTTATCTTTTCCTTTTCCCTTCCCTCTTTCCCCCTTTGCCCTTCCCATTACTTTCGCTCTTTGGCATGAAATACTTTGGACTCGTATGGGTGAACACCAAATTATCTCTCTAGCATAAAAAACTGAAGGAGTTACTGGGATCCAAAAAACACAATAGGTATTATGAAAATTATATGGGAAGAAATGCCTAAAAAGGGTAAAAGGTAACCACTGTTAATTTCTTATTATCTTGTTTTGAATTCTTGTATTATTTTCATAATTTTGTTAGGTTTGGTTTTATTCTGTCTTCTACTGTTTTTTTGGGTTTTTTTTTTCTTTTTTGACTGTGTCTGATGGTATGGGCAGCTATTTTGATGATAATGGGATGTATTATGGTAACCATTGTTGATTTCCTATTATCTTATTTTGAAGTCCTATAATTCTTTCATTCTTTTATTTTGATTGGTTTTCTTTTGTTTTGTATTGTTCAATTTTATTATGTGTGATGGTAGGGACAGCTATTTTGAAGAAAACAAGAGACATTATGGTAGCCTTTGTTGATTTCATGTCATCCTGTTTTGAAGTCCTATAATGCTTTAATTCTTTTATTTTGATTGGTTTTATACTGTTTTGTTTTATTTGATTTTACTATGTGTGATAGTATGAACAGCTATTTTGAAGAAAATGAGGGACATTATGGTAGCCATTGTTGATTTCCTGTTGTCTTATTCTGAAGTCCTGTATCACTTGCATTGTTCTACTCTGATTTGCTTTATTCTATTTTGTTTAGTTTTGTCTTATTCTCTTTAAAATAAAATTTTAAAAAATAGAAAACAAGCTCATTCTGCTTACTTCAGATTTCTTTCTTTTTTGGGGGGGTGAAGAATTGAACACAGGACCTCATACTTGCCAGGCAGGTGCTACGCCACTGAGCTGTTTCCCCAGGCCCTGTCTTTAGATTTCAGAAAAGCCTCCATCCAATTTTTCCATCTATTTTGTGTTGCAGGGGCCTCTAACTCTGGCCTTCTATTCCTCAGACCCACATAAGGAAGACAATCGCAAGTCAAGACCAGTGCAACTCGGGACCTGCTCATCCACAAACCCAGCACAAGATTTCCCATCCCCTCGCCTGCTCTGCAGACTGTGATAGTACGGGCTGGACAAGTTATCTACTTCCCCTCTAAAGGTATTCCTCCCTTTGTTATGTAACGGGAAGATAACCCCCTAGTATAATCAATGTTAATAAAAATTCTCACTGTTATTACACCTGGTTTATCCAATCCAAAGCCTACACAAAGTGTCTCAGAAACTGTAGGCAAAAAGGAAATTTTAAATTTTGTAGGTGATTGAGCTGTATCTGAATTAACATTGAAATGAATTAAGCCCATACCTGGTGCAGCTGTTCCTAACCTTAGTGCTTTCACTGTATCATTGCTGGGAAAAGAACTTGATGTTCCATGTCCCTAGGATCACTGTTATTTCCCTGTCTAAAAACAATCTCTGAATTTGTTTAAACTTCTCTGATTGTTTCACACATGTCATACATTGTCCTGCTTTGTGCAGATGCTACATGAGTTTTTCATTGATCTTTTAACATTTCTGAATGTAATAAGATTTTCTAAATGGAAAACTCAGGAGACGTTTCTTTTTACCGACTCATGTCCCTGGCCATGATGTGAGTCACCTTAGTCACTGGATACGATGCTGCCTTGACCATGTGAGTGATTACAGACATGAGAAGGAATCTGCTGCCATTCCAAAGCGTGTCATTGTCCACCGTAGCCAAAAGGCTAAGTGACGAGGATGCAGTGCAGTGCACTTGTTGATGTTCCATGTGGTACTATAAAAGATGGTATATAACACTGTCATCACATGATTTTAATTTTAATCCTATTTTTAAATTAATAGTTTAGCCTTATTAGCTAAACAGAAGAATGAAAATAGTAAAAGATGTATTATGTATTTTTCAGCCCAATTTAAAGTTGGCAAAACAAACTTTATCACTAGGCTTGAGGTTTATGTGTTTGCTTGGCTTTTTATTTTTTCTTTTACTTTTGTTTGTTCAAGAACAGGCACAACTTTCTGAATGTGGCAATCATAGTAAACTACTAAATGTTAATAATCATTTTACTCAGAAGTATGATCTCTCGTAGTCTTGTACTTACATTTTTATGGTTTGTATGCAAATGCAGTTTAAATTTTAATATCTTCATTGCTTCATTAAGCACTACATCTCTGCAAAATAACATTCTCTGGTTTTAACACCTCTCCATCCTTGTCAGTAGTTTCAAGTTTATATCAGCATAAACTCGCAACACTAGTTCTGAATATGATGCTACATGCTCCCTGGAATGTTTGTTAAATCAATGTCAAACTTTCCTCTCTTTTTAAATTAATTCTGTCAGCTAACCACTATAAGCATCCTGAAGTAGCATTGATTAGGATTGTTGTTTGAGTTGTTTCAAAGAGTGTTCTGAGACTCACATAGAGTAGTCGAAAGAGCACCCTAGTATGACAGACTTCACAAGCCCAAAGTCATTGGTATTCATAAATGCCAAAAAAGATTATTCCCTCCTTTCCAAATACTGATTTTAAGGGACTCTTACTCAGCTTTAGACATATATGAATTATCTAATGCTGCCCAACTATTCATCAGAGTCTAAAACAAACAGAGGTGACGTCGCCATTGCTTTGCTTGGGGGAGACCTCCACAGGTGTCAGCCCTGGACTTTCTGGCCTCAGCCTCATCCCAGATGACTGTCAGCCTTACAGTTTGACAAGCAGACATCTTGCCAATGTCAGTAATGGGAAAGAAATTCACCCATTACTCCATCCAGAACATCTTTCTTTTTTCATCCCCAGGTAGCTACCAAGAATGTTGTCTTATAGCCAGCATGTTTAGGTGTTTTCAAGTTTGGCTATATGCAACACAAACCTTTGCCTCGTGGAAGTGACTTTAAAACTAGACCAGCTATTGAATAATTTAATCCATATCTGCTTGTCCTTCACAGCACCCTTACTAGCATCCTCCACCAAGACTCTGCCAATCTTTTTCCAAAAGGAAAACAAAGCCTCACTCATGTAGACACCTTCACGACTTCTGCAGTATGTGTCTCCGCTTCTATTAAACACTGCTTAGGTAAACTGAGCCTTCGACTTTCCAATGCTTTGACAGCAGGGCCCTCACACAACACAATCTGATTTTATTAGACAGTATCATTGTCTTCCCGAGGAACATAATGAGGCTAAAGAACATGAGGCATATTTTCAAAATTAAAAAAATAATAATGTAGTACCACAGGAACGGAACAGTGAAATTTTCAAATTTCTCAATAAATGTATTTGTTATACAAAACGGCAGCTTAATCATGTCATGTGGCATTGAAGAATTTACAAAATTTTTTAGGAGTCACAACTTAGGAATATGTACATAGGATTTACGTACCCTAAATGCTGGTTAAGTGGAACAAAAACAAATAAAAATAATATTCCACGATGGAGTTTTAATCCAAAATTGCTTTCAGCAAATGCTCACTGAGGACACAGAAATGCCCAGCTATACAATTTACGACACAACGTGATGATTCAAGAATGGAATGCCTCAAATACGTAGTTCTGCCAAGGCATTTCTACATACCATTGCATGAGGAGAGGCTATGTATTTTTACAATCATTTCCTCAGAGACGTAGCTGAAAGTTCTTTTCTATTTCCTTTATACTATGTATCCTACTGCCACCTTGTGGTTAAAATGTTTTTTATCTTTTTCTCTCCACTGGTGTCTGAGTGTGTACGAATATTTCCCTTAAGTGATAAATTTCTGCCCAAAGGTAACAAGCAATACTACTCATGTTCCCAACAATATCCATTTTAGACCAAATTGCTCCTTTTTTGTCTCTAAATTAAACTGAGTCTTTAAATAGCTATATTTCAAAAAAGATGACTTGGCTATCTATGTTTTTAAAGGGTTCTAACTCTTTATTTTTAACCCACAAAATAATCATAAAACAGGATAAAACAGAACTTTGAATTTATATTTGCAAAAACAAATTTAAATGGATTGAGGCCAATATTCACATACATTGAAGGAGAAAATGGTAGTTTCAATATAGTAAGAGCCCTTGACTTCATTCAAATGCTACAGGATGTGGAATTCCACTCTAAGTTTGTAAGCTTTTTGGCAAAGTACTAAGAAGGGTGGAGGCAAAGGTAGAAAATCAGACACCAGGGACAGATACTAAAGTTCTCTGGAAACTAACAGTTTTGTCACCATTACAGAACTTTCTAGATATTCAGTCTCCGTACTCATTCCAGACCTACGAATCAGAATATTTGTGTTTTAACAAGAATCCCAGGTGATTTGTATGCAAAGTACAGTTTGGAAACATTAGTCTATCCCTTATGCTCAAATCAAGATGTTGTTTAGATTAACTGAAACTATTAGTTCTAAAGATCTAGCAGATGTGGTCAATAAACCTCGGGTACCTAAAGGCTGTTTCAGGATGTGGTCATTATACTAAATTGATCAGTTGTTTTTTTTTTTTAATTTCCTACCCACTTGTGCAAGGAACTTGTCACATAAATAGAAATACAAAGAATTCTTATAAAAGGCTCATCAGAAGTTATAATCTCTGCTATCATAAGTAAATTATCACCTAAGGCAAACTAAAAGTATACAATGACAGGCTTTCCATTTTATTTACTATTCTTTTTTGTGGAGAGAGCTTTTAATTATGCAAAGAGCAATGGGAAAATGAAAATCTGCACCTATTATCAGGTCCTGTCTGATGCCGTAAAACAAAACCAGAATGTTTTCTTAAACTATTAAGTATTCATTCATCACTTCAAATGCATTGCTTACATACCTCTGCCAGGCATTTTCAAAGACATGAAGTGAATTCATAACTGTTGTAGGACTATTGCTTTCCTACCCTAGCTGTCTTAGTCGCAGTTCTCCAGAGAAACAGATCCAATACTTCCCTATGTTATGGCTTGTGTCTCGATGTCCCCCCAAAGCTTCATGCACGCACCAGTTGGGCTTTGGAGAGATGAATGGATCATGGGTGTGTGACGTTTATCACTGGATTGGTCTACTGACGGGTTTATAGCTGGGTGTGATGTTGAGAGAAGCCCAATGGAAAAAGGAGGGCCACTGTGGGCACGGCCCAGAAGGGTGTGCGTCTGTGCGTCCTTTTCCCTTGATCCCTGTCTGCTTCTCACCACCATGTCACCCTCTGTCTCCCCTCTGCCATGCCACCCTGCCTTGAATCCAACTGACTATGGACTGAAAGCTCCACCAACTGTGAGCTAAAAGAAACCTCTCCACCTTCAACTCGTGGGTGTCAGGTGTCTTGTCACAGCAATGACGAAGTAACTAAGACACCCTGTATACACATATACGTTCCAAAAAACCACACATATTTCTAGATACGTGTGTGTGTGTGTGTGTGTGTGTGTGTGTGTGGAGAAAGATTTATAAGGAACTGGCTCATGTGATGACGAAGACTGAGAAGAGTCATGGTCTGTTATCTATAAGCTAAAGATCCAGAAATGCCAGTGAAGCCGATGGTGTAGCTCCAGTTGGGAAGGACAGAGCCCCAGAAGAACGCTCATCATGTAAGTACTGCTCCAAGAGCAGGAGGCTAATGTCCCAGTTCCAACAATCAGAGTGTGAATTCTTCCTTCCTCTGCCTTTGTCCTCCACTGAAGCCCTCAATCCCGTGGATGATGCCTGCGCATACCGAAGAGGGAAATCTGTTTTACTCAGTCTGTGGGTTCAAATGCTAATGGTTTTCAGAAACACCCTCACAAGCACACCCAGAAGTCTTTAGTCACATGTCTGGACATTTTGTGTTCTGGTTAATGTTACACATAAAATTAGCCATCATGCCAGCTATAGGTGAGCAAGTCATTTTAGGTCCCTTGGGACTGCTAACCTTTGTAAAATGAGGAAATATGGGGCAGGTCTTTTTTAAGGGGAGTTTGATGATTAAACATTTTAAAATTTTTGATAAGCATGAAATTCAATTTTAATGGTAATTATAGGACCATTATTTTCTGTGATATGTATTTTATAATGTTTGAATTTTACAATAAGTATGTTTCAGTAAGCAGAAAGAATTTGAATCTAGTAAGAAAATAAATAATCAATGCTATGCCAGAGTAGCAATATTATCTCAAAAGAAAGTCTTGATATTTTCCAAAAATTCTTATAACTTTAATCCATTTTAATTAAAAAGAGGCATATATTATAAAAAGCACCATGAAGCAGACAGAAGAATTGCAAATCTAGCATGCTCAAGAATTGCTACTACATGTGGTTCCTGACTTATGTTACAATTTTTTAAATTTCATATTTACCTTTTTAATTAATAAAAAATATATATATTTATGGTATATTAAGTAAGGTTTTGATACATTATGAAGCAACTAAATCTAGCTAATAATACATGCATTGCCTCATATTTTTAGCATTTCTGTGGTACAAATATTCTAAATATATTGTCTTACCAATTTTAAAGACTACAATACACTGTAATCAACTATAGTCACCTTGTGGTACAATAGAACTTTGAACTCATTCCCTAAATCAAACTAAAGTTTTGTGTCCTTTAATGAGACTCTGCTCAAGACCCACCACATCCCCTCACTGCTCACCACTGGTAATGATCATTCTATTCCTTGCTACTGAATTCAGATTTTCAGATTTGTCATATAAGAGAAACAAGACTGTATTTGTCTTTCAACGCCTGACTTGCTTCATTTAATATGATGCCCTACAGATTCATCCTTATTTTCTCAAATGATAGATTTCCTTCTTTTTTAAAGGCCAAATATTCCATTCTGTGTATATCTACATTTTCATTATCCATGAGTGCGTTAATTAAGATTTAGTCTGATTCCCTATCTTGGTTATGATGAAGAATGCTTTAATGAACATGGGAGTATAAATGTCTCTCCAACATACTAATTTCATTTCCTTTGGATATACACAAGTAATGCAATTTCCAGGCCACAAAGCATTCCTTTTTTTTTGAAAATTCATTCTGTTTTCCATAATAACATTACTAATTCACATTCCCACCAACAGTGTGCAAGTATTCCGTTTTCTCCACATGATCACCAACACTTCAGCCGTTTAAGAGATGTGAAATGAAACCTCATTGCGGTTTTGTTTCCTTGTGATTAGTGAGTTTGGACATTTTTCCACATACTTATTGTCCATTTGCATGTCTTTTTTCTTTTTTAGAAATCTATATTCAGGTCCTTTGTCCCTTTTTAATCAGGTTATTTCTTGTCCTTTTTTAATCAGGTTGTTTGAGCATTTATGTATTTTAGATGTAACCCCTTGTCAGATGCAGGGTTTGCAGATATTTTTCCCATTCTCTAGATGGTGTCTTCACACCATTGATTATTTCCTTTGGAACATAGAAGTCTTTTTGTTCGATACAATCCTTTGTCTATTTTCCTTTTTTCCCTTCTGTTTTTGAGATCACAGCCAATAATTCATTGCCCACACCAATGTTATGAGATGTTCCCTCTGTGTTCAACTAGTAGCTTTTGAGTGTCAGGTGTTCTCCTTAAGTCTTTAGTTCATTTAGTTTTGCTTCTATGTACAGTGTGAGGTAAGTTATAAGATAATTTCATCCTCATGCATGTGGATATCCAGCTGTTTCATCATTATTTATTGAAGAAACTATACTTTCCCCATACACTGTGTGTTCTTAGCACCTCTATTGAATATTAGCTAACAGGTGCATGGATTTATTTCTAGGCTGTTTTGTTCTGATGGTCGATGTTACTCTTTTATGTAAGTGCCATGCTGTTTTCATCACAATAAATTTAATTGCAATAGTTTGTAGCATATTTCAGAATCTGGTAATGTTATGTTTCTCATTTTGTTCTATTCTTCAAGATTTCTTTAGCTATTCAAATCATTTTTGCTGCATATGAATTTAGAAGTATTTTTCTATTTCTGTGAAAATACAGATATTTTATCAATATTAACACTTCCAACCCATGAACATGGGATGCTTTTGTTTGTGTACCCTTCAATTTTTTATTGATATATCATAGTTTTCAGCACACAGGTCTTTCACATGCTTGGTTAATTTTTTTTAATCTTTTTATTTAAGAGAAAAAAACACAGAAAAGAAAAACAAAAAGCAAAAGAGACAAACAAAAAGCAACAACAAATCCAATACAATAATATTACAGGTTTACAAAACGAGATAATAGGAATTTGGCAATGGATGTAATGTTGCAGATTGTTACTTTCAAAGGGGTTGTTTAGATTAACAGACATAGACATGTGTTGTAGTCAGGGGTTACATGGAGAACAACTACATACAGGACACAGAGTTTGTAATACTGTTTTAAATAATCACCCAAAGTTAAACACAAGACTGTGCAGGAAAATCCTTCCACAGTACTAAGAACCAGGATAGCCGAGGGCCTGGATCCCACAGCAATATCATGCAAGGGTCCCACTAGAGACCCAAATGCATGACATTGCCTCCCACAGTACCAACTGGGAATCTAGGAGCCCCCAATAAGGGCTCACGCCAATTTATTTACGGTTCTGTGCTGGGAAGGCCACAGGTCAGCGGTGGAACCAGAAAGTCTATGCCAGCAGGGTGAAGGAGCTGTGCAGTGGGTTGAGGGTTCTACGCAGGAGCCGAGAAGTCACGCTCAAAAGAAGAAGCGGGGCTGCCCTGAAGAACACCACCGCCATCCCCAACGGCGACGAGGTCCCGCGCTCCTCCGACGATGGAGAACAGTTGAGCACAGGTCAGGAAGCCCAGCGTGACCAGGTTCTCCAGCACACAGCCTCCCCTCCGGAGCCAGGAAGCGATGCACGGTGTGAGGAGCAGAGCTCCCGCAACATGAACCACAGCCACTCTCACCGATGAGGTCCCGAGTTCCTCCAACGATAATGGCCGAGTCCATATTGGCGAAGCCAGCGTGACAAGCACCTCCAGGAGAACCAGCGGCTCCAACAGCAACTCTTGGAAGAACCCACAACGCCCGGCTCTTCTTCCCCACGTCCCTATTTATGCTGGCAACTTTCTTCAGGTGGAACATCTTTAACTCAACACCAGCTGAACCAATTCAACTGGTGCCAAGTTGACCACCAGTTTGTAATCCATAACAACATGTAAAATTGATCTAATCATGAGTATTAACTGTTCTTTTTCAATAACTAATGCATTTAGTAGTATAGTCATTTTAACTATCTTATGTATACATATATACAAATTTATATCTTTTTCCTTTTCCCTTTCTTCTTTCCTCCTTTCCCCTTATAATACCTCTTGTTATCTTCAAAATAACTGCCCATACCATCAGGCATAATATAATCAAACAAAATAGTACAGAATAAAACCAATAAAAACAAAATGATGGAAGCAATACAGGACTTCAAAACAATAGCAAAACAACAGTATTTACCATAATGCCTCTCGTTATCTTCTAAGCAGTTGCTTATATCATCAGTCATAATACAATCAAGCAAATCAAAATAGAATAAAATCACTCAAAACAAAACAATGAAAGCAATGCAGGGCTTCAAAAACAAGATAATAGGAAATCAATAGTGGCTACCATAACATATTTTATCTTTGAAATAGCTTGTCCATGCCATCAAATACAATAAAATTAGATAAACCAAAATAGAATAAAACCAAACTAAACAGAACATGAAAACAATACGGGATTCAAATTATGATAATAGATTAACAATGGCCACTGCCTTCCCTTTTTAGACACTTCCTCCCCTTTCATTTTTACAATATGTATTGTGTATTTTGAATCCTACTAACTCCTTTAGTTTTTTTGTACTAGGGAGATAACATGTTCATCCTTGTGACTCTGGATCATTTCATCCATGAACATAATCTTAAGTTGTACACATTTACCTACAAGAGGCTTAAAGTTATTTTTCTTTATAGCTGAGTAGTTTTCCATTAGATAAAAATGCCATATCTTTCTTGTCCACTATGTAGCTAATGGGCAAGCTATCCCCACTCCTTTCTGGTTCCCTGTCACATACAGCATTGTTCTCTCTCCTTTGACTTTCAGTCTATGAACCCCCTTTCAAGTTTAATGTGTTTCTTGTATAAAGCATATTGATGGATCCTGTCTCCTGATCCACTCTGCCTGTGTTTCTTTTTATTGGTGAATTGAGGCCATCTACCTTAATGGTTAAGGCCAACATGCACTGCCTCATCTCTGCCATGCTATTTTCCTGCTGTTGGCTGCTACTTTTCCTCTCTAATCAATTGTCTGCCCCGCTCAGTGATATCCCTCTGCCACTATTTCTGGAGCTGTGGTCTTTTTTATCTCTCTCTAAAATGTCCTTCAGTATTCTTTGTATGGTTGGCTTGGTGGTCATGAATTCCTTCAGTTGTTCTTTGTCATGGAAGTATCTTGTTTCTCTGTTAATTTTGAAAGATAGTTTTGCAGGGTACATCAATCTGGGTTGGAAGTTGTTTTCTTTCAGGGCTTGAAATACTTCACTCCAAGCTCTTCTTGACCTGATGGTTTGTGTTGAGAAACCTGTTGTGATTCTGATGGGTTTTCCTTTGTAGGTGATCTGTCTCTTTTCTCTAACAGCTTTTAATATTCTGTTCTTGTGTTGAATTTCTGGGATCTTGATTATTATATATCTGGGTGTAGATTTATTTTGGTTATAGCTAGCTGGAGTTCTATATGATTCACTTATCTGAATGTCACTTCCTTTTCCCATATTTGGGAAGTTTTCTGATATTATTTCTGTAAATAGACTTTTAATGTCTTTTGTATTGACCCCTGCTTTTTGACTCACACCTTTTATTCTTAGGATATGATTCTTTGGGTTGTCTTGCAGCCATTGAACTATTACTTCCAGGTTCCTTATAATTTTTAAGAGATCTTTTCTTTTGCAATCACAAGCTGTAAACCTGTCTTCAAGGTTTGAAAGTCTATCTTCAGTTTCTCTCTAGTGGTTTTGCCAACTTTCAATGGAGTTTTTAATTTCTTGGTTATCTCTTTGGATCTGTTTCATGTATTGTAAATCTTTTTTGTATTGTTCATTCAAGGTTTCCCTCATTTTCATACACTCCATTTTTTCATCTATGTCTTCTTTAGAGATGCCTAGCAATTCTTTTATTATGTTTTTCATTTCTTCTTTTAGTTGAGTTAGTATTTCTGTTCTAATTTCTTTTATAGCCTCATGAAGTTGTTTCTTTGCTTCAGCTGCCATCACCTCAGAAACTTCAGTTGTGTGACTCCCAATCTCTTCTGTGTTTGCATCTCCTGGACTTGCTCTGCTTGGATTAGAGGCCAGAGACTACCTTTTGCTTCTTCATCTTGACATATTCCTGGGTTCCTCTGGACAAACGGGTACTGGGGACCCAGGCACTTCCTGCATTGGCTACAATTTCTCTGAAGTGAGACTGTTTGGTTCTTCTAGCCAGTGCTGATTATGGGTATCTGATGGTGGCCACTTTGTGCACTGGTGCAGGGCTGTCTGCTGCTTTCCCCAGCCTGTGCTGGCTCCCTGATGGCTGGTGGAGTGCACGCGAGGGCAGGGCTGCCACCTGTAAACCTCGACTGGCCACCAGCAGGATCCTCCACTACTGCCCCAGAGCATGTGTGGGACCACTGCCTCCAGACCAAGCTGGCTACCTGCAGGGACCCTCTGAGATGGCCCCTAGAATGTGCATGGGGCAGGTTTCAGTCTGAGCAATTTCCATGGGTCTGCACCCAGCTAGGAGCTGCTGGAGGAAGCCAGGAGCAGTTCCAGTTCTGGGTTTTTCCAGCCCAACTCCAAAATGGTTCCCAGCCAATTGCTCTCTCCCATGAGACGACGGAGTCCTCTGCACTCACCATCAGCCAGCTCAGTCTTCCAGGTCTGCTTCCCTGTCCACTGCCGCTCTCCTCCAATGCTGTCCCTCTCGGCAAGGGTCACTGTCGCCTTGTCACCTTGATTGTGTGTCCCCAGGTTCCAACAGCTCCTCTCACACAGTGGGTCTGGCTCCAAGCAAAGGTGCTGCCAGCTACCAACTTCTTCTTCATTTAAGGTTTTCTTTTTACTCTCTCTGTGGGCTTCAATTCTCCCTTTAGATTCTTCCTGGGTCCAGGGGACCCACTTCCTTCCTTCTTGTCTTCCCCATGATGCTATATTCCAGCATCTGGAAGGTGTCTCTCAGGGAGGCTGTACTCTACTGTTTACTGTTCCGCAATCTTCCCAGCAGTCCTCTGCTTGGTTAATTTTATTCCTAAATATTTTATAATTTTATATCAATTATAAGTGGATTGTAGAGAAATGTTCTTGGTTTTTACATATTGAATTTATATCTTCCAGCTTTGCTTAATTTGTTCTAATATATAGAGACAGAGATAAAAATAGAACTAGAGATACAGAGATAGACATAGACATAGACCTAGATATATAGGGAGAAATACTGTATATAATCATGTATCTGCAAACAGGGGCAACATAACATCTTTATCTCAAATTCTCCCTCTTGCCTAATCTCTCTGGCTACTACTTTCAGTACTACATTGATTCAGAGTCACAAAACTGGACATTTTTATCTTTTTTATGATCTTAAGAGAAATATTTATAATATATTATTATTAATTCTAGTCACTATGAGGTAAATTAGGTCTGTTACACTCCTTTTCCCCAATTGATATTTTGTATCCTTTGACCAAAATCTCTCCATTTAGCTTTTCTTAGCTTCTGCTAACTTCCATTCTACCCTCCATGTCTCTGAGTTCAAGAGCCACTTAAAACCTCTATAATCCTGTCTGACATTAAATCAACAGAACACATATCTCCATGTTTGAGAAGCAGTCTCCAAAAATAATACAAGTGACATAAAAATCTAATTTAAAGAATGGAAATGTTACCAAGAATCAGTTCTCAATATATACCTCTGTTTAGCAGTCTCCACATTGTAAGTAAGGAGCAGGACCTAAATATGGAAAACCTTAAAGATTACTCTAAGTCTACTGGCACATTAGATGTGTAGATTAAAGAATGATAGTATGTGTTAAAAATCAAATTAGTATGCATCCGTAGAGTAAGCATCACATATTATAAATTTTGGTTCATGATATTTTTGTATATCAAAAGCAAAACATTTTTGAATGTCAGAGTCTACATAAAAGCCTTTATTACTTTAAAAGCAATACTAACCACAAATGTGTGAGCCTAAACAATATCTTTTTTTTAACTTTTTGGAATTTTATTACTGTATGTTTGTGATATATATTAATTACATTCATTTGAGGAATATATATCTATCATTATTATCTTGTTCATTTTTACCCCCTTTATTTGTGTATCCTACTCTCCTACTTCCCCAAATCTCCTTCCCATCACCAAAAAATCTACTTTCCTGTTTCTAGTATCCCACCTTCATTTCCTTCTTTAAATTATTTGTATTTTGGATTTCTCATATAAGAGAAACTATGAAATACACAATTTTTCTGTCTGATTTATTTCACTTACTGTTATAGTCTTGAGATCCACCCAGTTTCCAAAAATTACTAAAATTTATCCTTTTTATGGCTGAGTAATATTTCTCAGAGCATATATACCACCTTTTCTTTATCTACTCATCTGTTGGTGGGCATGTAGGCTGTTTCCATAATTTGGCTATTGTGAATTACATGGCTATAAACACAGGCATGCATGTATCATTCTAACATTATGATTTCACCACTTTGGGGAAGATACCCAGAAGGGATAAAACTGAGTCAAATAGAATTTCAATTTTTAGTTTTTTTGAAGAATGTGCATACTGGTTTCCAACGTGGTTGCACTTTGTTTACATTTCCACAAATGATGTAAAAGTGTTTCCTTCTTACTACATCCTCATCAGCTCTTTTGTTTTGTGGTTCCTTGGTGAAAGCCATTCTTTCTAAAGTAAGGTGTAATCTCAGTGTTGTGAGTCCTTGATAGTTGCCATTTTTAACAAAATAAGATAGAATCTCTGTATTGTTTTGATCTGCATTTCTCTAATAGCCAAAAATGTTGGTTATTTTTGCATGTACTTACTGGCCATTTTGTATTTCTTCCTCTGAATTTTGTGTATTAAAAATTGGATCTATTTGCTACTGTAGACACATTTAGGCTACATTCAACATCCTAGCAAACTCAGTTGAATTCTTGTTTTTAAACCAATTTCAGCAAACAGTATGAACATTTTTATATCTTCATAGCATAAATAATTTTTAACTGAAACTTTATCCGTTTTCCACAAGTTGTTTTGTCACTATAAAGACATAGGCAGAACTTCAGATTTTGCTTGACATTTTGATTAGTATATTTAGCTGTAGTGTTATATAAATATTGGGTTTTCTATCCGATGATCTTCCAATAATTATGTTGCTGTTGAATCATTTTTGTCTATCATAAGCTACCAGAAATTGTCACTATCAAAAATGTTCAAGGATAGTTTTCAAAGAAAATACATTTTCTGACTCCATAGTTTAATAATTTATGCACTGAAATATAATCATATGACTTAATGCATAGAACTCATAAGATAATTTACTATATAAATATTATTGGTTATAAAATTCTCTCAACCTCTCTTCTAATCCCATTGTTACAGCTGTTTTAATGACCTCTTATGATAATAAATCCCACAGACTGAATGAATACAATCTGAGAAATATTCCTATCTACATTTACTTAGTAAGGCTGATGTGAGCAGACAAAGGATAATAGGAGTTCAAGTTTCCACAGAGAGAAAATTGGACTAATTACTCCCTCATGGCTTTAGAAGGGAAATGCTAAACCCCATATAAAGGATCACACTTCTCTACTTTTGTCAATGAAGGCTATTTTTATTTTAGAAAGGTAGTTATCACTTCCTTTTATATGTTCATTATTTCCTTTCAAAAATCATACCATGCTATATCAGTATATTATGCATTTTTAACTAGGACTTAAATTTAAATTGAGCATTAATTTAACATGCACAGGGCTTTCAACTTGAACTGTCCGCTTCGGCTTCTGCCTTGGCAAGACAAGTATCAGATGTATCGCTCATAAATTTGTTTTGTTCTTTATTATGAGATAAATTTTGTTTAGCAAGATTTCCCAATAATATAATTTTAAATTGTTTTATACCTAAAAAGGGAATGAGAATTTTCTCTTGAATTTTCCACAGAGCAAAAACTTTGGCCAGTTAGGATAGGGGTGGGGGCAATTACAAGAGTAATTTAGGTCCAAAAACTTTTTTCCTGAAGAATAAAATAATACAGGGGTCAGTCTGCATTAATTTAATTGCCTATGTACATTGATCAAATTCATTAAAAAGTTCTTGATTTTTGTTCTAATTGGTCTATGTAGACACAATTAATAGCAGCTTTGTCATAAACCACTTTCTTTCTCTCTATCCCTTGATTTCCAATGGGAATTTCCAATGGGAAAAATGAAAATACCTTACATTTCTGCTGAATTTCTCATCCTGGTAACTTGAGACATTTCTCAATACCACCTCATTAATCCTAACTTTTACTTCAGGTGAAAAATGGAACAATATCACTCTGTGCATTCATGGACGTGTGCTCAAACATGGAAAAGTTAATTATCTCAACGAAGTCATAGCAGCCAGTCTGAACACCATCCCAGCCTCCTGTTCCTAATGCCTCACCTTCCCCGCCCTCTGCTTGGCTTCCTTACCTTGAGAAGTGTACCTTTCCTGCACTTCTGAGACCTGAGCAATTTTGCATTCAACATTGATTTTCATTTTATCATCATGCTTTTTCTTTTAAGAAGTGTACCGATAGATATTTGCGTTGGAAATAATTTTTTTTAAGTACACCTCCCCCCACCCCCAAAAAAATAAAGTTTGGCAAAATGCTCTCTGTCTCCATCAATAGGTCTATATTGCTTTCCTCTATATTCAATTTATATCCATTGAAACCAATATGGAATCCAGCCACTTGGACCATTGTGTTATTATATAGCTATTCCTTAAACAGCTGTCACTGGCCTGGAATTAAAGCAGGCACTGAATTTCCCATGATGAAGAAAGAAAGTGTTTTAAACTTTTAGCTCTGTTAAATGATAGCATCTAGAAGGTTATTTGGGAATTACTGAGGAAGAAGTTGAGTAAGTGGGAGGTAAAAAGACACAGTGCAAAAGGTTTCTATAAAGAATCAAGTAAGTTTTCACTTGATTGCTAACTACAGGCAAAAGATTAACAAAATTATTTCCCTTTCAACTCGAGATACTGACTCTTAGTTAAATTACTATCACTATTTTCCTGATTACCTAATAAGGGCATTAATTAATTGCATTGCTCCATAATACTACTTAGCATAAAAATGAACCCTGGACCCTAAGGAACTGTAAGCTAACTATGAAGAACTTATGTGGATTCCATACTTCCTATTTTCCTATATGTGGTGCCTCTTATAACTGGCAGGTCCTTGCAAGGACCTTGAAAATTATGACTTTGGTATTGTGAGAGCAATTTGTACTGTGGGGCTTCCAGACCAAATAGTGCCCTTCTCCCTAAGCTAGTGGACTGTTACAACAGCTCCTGCAGAAAAAGTAGACCTGATGTTGCCTGTAGCATCTGTCTTCCTGCTCTTTTTGAGTAGGCTGCTGCCAATATACCCTTTGATAGTTTGACTCTGAAAGCTCTAAGACCATCTGCTGTGTACTACAATGACTGATATAGATTGACCATAGATTTTTGTGTGAGAGGATGATGTAAAAACTCTTCAGGATGAGTTGGGTTTTGGAGGAGACAGTGCTGAAAGTAACCAGAAAACTCAAGATTGGGCTTTGGATGGGTGGTTTACTAAAGAGAAGAATTACTAGAAGCATATAGTTTAGGTGGTCCTTATGATAATGAGGGCCTAGATTAGGGTGGTAGTAACACAAATATTACAACAAAGGGGATGGCTTGAAGAAAAAATAATGGCAACATAAAATCATATAAACAGAAAGTCTAAAAAAGGAATTCCAGCATTTTTAAGCAACGAAATGAGCATAATGAAGGGATCGTTGAAAAGGAAAAAAAAAGTAAAAGAATGAATTCTTTACGAGTAATTAATTGGCTGGTTTCTGTCCTCACTTCAGAGAATGGCAGAGAAATCAGGTATGGTGTGGACAGCTGCGTGCCTAGCACCAGCTGGTTGCAGACATAGCCATCTTTTCACATGGTAGCAAAAGCATGAGGGTAGATAAAGTATCCAGACCATGGTCACATAGAGGGAAGGCTTAAACACTTAAGATTGGAAGATTGTCTAGGTTAAGGGGTGCAAAAGGAATGATGAAGAAAAAAGAAAAAGAGAAATAGAAAAGAGCACTAGTTACATAGAAAGTAAAGGACAAAAAGTTTGAAGCAATAGCAGTAAAAGTTACAGAGGTACAAGAAAACTAGAAAGTGATTGATAAGAACTTTAAAAAAAAGAAAAGTCTGTGCTATAGAAAAGAAGCAATGGACTTGCTGCGCACAAGATCCAGCTCTACCGGGTCCCGTGGTTCAGTGCGACCCACCAGAGGAACACCCGGCCAGCATCGCAGGACACAGAGGTACTCAGCCCAGCCGAGCCCAGGACCCCAGAGCTGCTCATCAGGGACTGACCAGCATAGCTGCAGGGCCTTGGGGAGCTTGGGCCCTCCCACCAGAGCACAGAGCACACGTGAGCTCCATACTTCAGTGGACTGGCCTGTGCCACATCCTAGAGCTCACAAGACCTGCCCAGCCAGAAGCAAGGCCCCGGCACTGTAGGCCTGGGACTCGCCCAGGCTTGCCTGGTACAGCAGAACCCCTGAACTCCTTGCAGCCAGACTTTGGGTCAGGGTGGCACCACACTCTGGGGTACACTCTGCCTAGCTCCCTAGGACTGGGAGGCCTTGTCCCCCACCCGGGAGGCTGCTCTCACTTGCTGCACACAAGATTCAGCTCTACCGGGTCCCACGGCTCAGCGCGATCCACCAGGGGAACGCCCAGTCTGCCTCGCAGGACACAGAGCCACATAGGCTCTAGAAGAAAATGACAAAACAAAAGACCAAGAGGCAGTCTCTGTCCCCCAGCCCACTGAGAACAAACCCAAGAGACACTGAAATGGAAGACAGTGGGAGTCACACAAATGGACTTTCTGAAATGATAGCAAATGCAGTAAAGAAACAGCTCGATAAAGCTATAGAGAAATTCAAATCAGAAATATTCTCTCAGCTAAAAAATGAAATAAGAATCATTATTAAACAAATGTGTGTATCTAAAGAAGAGCAAGATAAAAAATAGAAGAACTTAAGAAAATGATCGAAACTTTGAATGAACAATATAAGACACAAACAGAATGCATGAAACAGATGCAAAGGGAAATGCAGGAAATGAAAAATTCCATGGAAAGTTTGAAAAACCACTTAAATGAAGCTGAAGATAGAATCCCAGATCTTGAAGACAGCATGGGAGATCATGGCCATGAAAGAAAAGATCTCTTAAAAATAGTAAGGAACCAAGAAACAACAATTCAACAGCTGCAAGATGATGCCAAGAGAAATAACATAAGATTAATAGGCATAAATGGAAAAGCAAGGGTCAATATTAATGACCTACAAAGACTATTCACAGAAATAATAGCAGAAAAACTTTCCAAACATGGGAAGAGAATCTGAAATACAGGTAACTGAGGCATAGAGAACCCCAATTAACCATAACCAAAATAAATCCTCACCCAGACATATAATAATAAGGGTATCAGAAATACAGCACAAGAACAAAATACTAAAAGCTGTCAGAGAAAAAAAACAGATCACCTATGAAGGAAAGCCTATCAGAATCACGGCAGACTTCTCAACACAAAACTTTAAGTTAAGAAGAGGTTGGAGTGAAGCCTTTCAAATCCTGAAAGAAAACAACTTCCAACCCAGGTTGATGTACCCTGCAAAACTATCCTTAAAAATTGATGGAGAAATAAGATACTTTCATGACAAAGAACAACTGAAGAAATTTATGGCCACCAAACCAACACTACAAAGAGTACTGAAAGACCCTCTAGAAAGAGACAAAGATAGCTACAATCTTAAGAATAACAGCAAAAGGAAACCACTAAGTAGGGCAAATAATTAAACAGAAAATGTAGAAAACCAACAACAGAAAGCTATCATGACAGGGCTGAGCCAGTACATATCAGTTATATCAATCAATGTAAATGATCTCAACTCACCAATAAAAAGAAACAGACTAGCAGAGTGGGTTACAAAACAAAACCCAACAATATGCTGTGTACAAGAAACACATTTCACTCAAAAGGAAATTCACAGACTAAAAATCAAAGGCTGGAAAACAATACTCCATGCAACAGGAACCCAGAAAAAAAGCAGGAGTAGCTATTATGTTTGCAGACAATGCAAACTTCAAACCGAGAATGATCAAAAGAGATAAAGAAGGTCACTACATACTTGTTAGGGGAAAACTTCAAGAGGAAGAGATTACAATCATAAATATATATGCACCCAATATGGGAGCACCCAACTATGTAAGACAATTCTTAATAGACATGAAAAACCAAATAAACAATAATACAGTTATAACAGGGGACCTTAACACCCCACTGTCACAGAGAGGCAGATCAACCAAACAAAAAATCAGCAAAGAAATAGCAGAACTGAATCAAACTTGTGAATGAATGGACCTAGTAGATGTGTACTGAGTATTCCACCCATCAACATCAGAATACATATTCTTCTCAGCTGCACGTGGGTCACTCTCTAAAACTAATCATATACAGGTCCACAAAACATGCTTAAGTAAATGCAAAGGAACTGAAATAATTCCATGTATATTATCTGACCATAGCGCAGCAAAATTGGAAATGAATGACAAAAAAACCTACAATAACTGCATAAACACATGGAAATTAAATAACACCCTCCTAAATAACTAATGGGTCACAGAAGAGGTTAAAGAAGAAATTAAACAATATCTAAAATTGAATGAAAATGCAAATACAAACTACCGGAACCTGTGGGATACAATGAAAGCAGTCCTCAGAGGGAAATTTATAGCACTAAACTCTCATATCAGAAAAATGGAAAGAACACACATAAACAACCTAATGCTGCACCTCAAACTTCTAGTAAAAGAAGAGCAAGTCAAGTCCAAAACCCAAAGAAGGGAGGAAATTATTAAGATTAGAGCAGAAATTAATGCAACTGAAACTAAGAAAACAATGCAAAGAATTAATGAATCAAAGAGTTGGTTCTTTGAAAGAGTAAATAAAATTGATAAACTCCTAGCCAACCTTATCAAGAAGAGGAAAGAAAAAACTCAGTTTCATGCAATAAGAAATGAAAAGGGTGAAATCACTACAGACCCAGAGAAAATACAGAAGATCATCAACACCTGCTTTGAAAACCTTTACTCACATAGATTTCATAACACAGAAGAAATGGGCAGATTCCTAGAAACCTATGAAATACCAAAGCTGAGTCAAGAAAATGTAAAGCTGCTGAATAACCCAATTTCAGTTAATGAAATTGAAAATGTAATTAGGACCCTACCAACAAAGAAAAGCCTGGGCCCTGATGGATTCACTGCTGAATTCTACAAGAAATTTAGGGAAGACTTAATGCCAACACTCCTCAAACTCTTCAATGAAATTGAAAGGGAAGCAAGTCTCCCTAACTCATTCCTGGAAACAAGTATTACCCTAATACCAAAACCAGAG